>JABUQX010020756.1:5000-10000 GCA_015478945.1 Trachelipus rathkii
CGAAAGTTATAATATATATATACTTATATATTATATATATATAATATATATATTATATAATATATATATATACATATATAATATATATATTACTATACTATATATATATATATACTATAATATATATACATATATATAATATATATATGTCTAGTTTATAATTTTAATATAGTATATAGTATATATATTATATATATATTAATATTATATACTATATATATTAATATACTTATATATATATATATATTATATATATATATATATTACTTATATTATATATATTTATATATCACTATATATATATATTACCTATATATATAAATATATATATTGTACTTATATTTATATATATATCTTTTGCATTATTAATTCAAATAATTTCAATAAACAAACAGGCCATTATAACATTGTCCACACTCACAACTATAACCTTACTCTTATCTACGATTACTTATAACCACTCCATTACAACACCCTACTATGTCTTTCTACAATCCTGCTCATAAACTCTAATTCAGATTGGCCACACAGAAACCAAATCATCCCTAGTATATATAGGTAGGGAACCCTCCACTTCTCTTCCATCTCAATCGAATTACATACACATAATCCTCAGCCAACCCCCCACCTCTACTTCTTTCATAACCCATCCCATATGCAAATTGAATACCAAGGAAACATAAACCATTTATCCTCACTCCGCTCTTAAAATTAAACCAATCACTTTTGACTGTATTTATTCTTACACAAGCTTCAATATCGTCTCATGACTTTTGATTTCATCAGAAGCTTACATCCACACCCATTAATATCACCTAGCAGATCTTTTCCATAAAGCTTCCTTTTTAATACCTATTATAAACGCCTGTTTGCAAATCCAAAAACTAATACAATTTGGTTCTTCTCCTCCTCATTTTTCCCAATTTTTGATCAATGTAAAGATTTTTTATTCCACCATCCTCTACCACTTTCTAAAAACGCACCTTGTTCTTTAACCAAATCAGTCCTTCAGTCACGCCGGACGCACTCTTCGTCGACAAAACACTAAAGCATTTATCCTTAACGCCTACAATACACTCATAAACTAATTATCCTATAGATACCTGCAGTTACCTTATCTCCGCTTACATCCTTATATAAGGTACTAATTGTTGCGCTTCTCCTCTAAATGCTCCGGACTATATTCCTTCTCCATACCACGCTTGTTTACACAACTTTCAAATCAAATCAATCACCATCCCTCTCTCTTCTCTCATCTCTCGTCTCTCTCTCCTTCGTCTCTCTCTCCTTCCTTTTTTCTTTTTCTCTCTCTCTCTTCTCTCATCTCTCTCTCTCTCTCTCTCTCTCTGCTCCTCTTATATATAGTAATATATATATATAATATATATATATATATATATATATATATATATATATATCTATTATATATAATATATTATATATATATATATAGATATGATTAGATATATATATATTTAATATATATATAATATATATAAATAAATATTATATATATATATATATATATATTATATATATTATATATATTATATAATATATATTATATATATATATATTAATAATATTTTATATATATAATAGGATATATAATGATATACTTTAATATTTGTAAATGGAATTTATTAAACATACATGTATAAAGACATAATAATATCAATATGTAGGGAAATGATTTAAAAAAATATATTGGCAAGGTTAAAAATGTCAAATGTACTTGCAAGTACTTTGCAAATTTTGAAGTACAAAAGGTGCAAGTACAAGTACAAGTACACTGTGTTTTAGATATGCAAGTACAAGTACAAAGTACTTGTACTTGAAAACCAAGCCTGATATAATATTATATAATATATATTAATATATTATATATATATATATATATATATATATATATATATTATATATATATATATATATATATAGTTGATAGTTGATAGTTGATAGTTGATAGTTCTCGCATGTGATGTTTGGACGTGTTCTTTTTTTTTCCTCATTGTTTGTGTTTTATTATGATAATTTGGGCCTTTAAGTTTTTAAATATTATATTTTAAGTTTCAATTTGGTTGTCTATTGTGCTGTTTTGTAATTTTTGTTTTAAATTCTTTGCAAAGTGTTTTAGTGCTTAATATTTGCAGACGAAGAGAATTTCATCGGAAAAGTTTTACCGCTCTAAATTTTAAGTTAAGTTTTAGTTTGATCTTTTTTTTTTTTTTTTTTTTTTTTTTTTTTTTTTTTTTTTTTTTTTTTTTTTTTTTTTTTTTTTTTTTTTTTTTTTTTTTTTTTTTTTTTTTTTTTTTTTTTTTTAGTCGTGAATTTGTAGGGTGTATGTGTGTTTATTGTTTTTATTTTAAATTTTTCACGTTTTACATATTTTAACTTTTTACTTTTTTTAATTCGTGAATGTGTAGGGGTGTATGAGAGTGTTAGTGTTTTTTCATATTTTACATGTTTAATATAAATTCGTTTTTGGTTTTCACATTTACGATTTTAAATATAGGTTTTAGTTTGGAACAATTTTAACCTGACCTTCACGATTTTTGTTTGTTTTTTTCGCTCTGTTTGTTTTTGTCTGTTTGTTTTGTGGTGGATGTTTGTGCATGTAAGATGGCAGGTTTGCACAGGCGCAGGCTTACTATCGACTTTACTAACATCCGCGGCTTGCATTCTAACTCTGCTTCCGTTGAACACCACCTCTCTAACTCTAGCCCTAACCTTTTTGCCTCCTGTCTGAGGACCCAGAATGGCTAGGAATTCATCTACTACTCGTTTAATTATGTCCAAAGCTATAACTTATTCATAATTCCGTCTAAAGGGTGGAGTTTGCCTATGTTAACATAAACACTCCTGTAAGCACGTCTCGTGAATCTTGAATCTTCCTATTTCGATGTTCTTGGCTTAAATCTCTTCCTTCTACTACAATAATCTTGTGCTTCTGCTACTGTTTCCCTAACAGAACAGATTTCACGCACTTTTTTGATATCTTACTACTTCTCACGAGCTGTTATATCTTCTCATCCAAATATTGAGCTTTATTTAGAGGATTTCAATGTACATAACACTGAATGGTTGGGTCCTCTCATACCGATTTAAGTGTGGGGAGGAGCCGAATCATTCAGCATTCTCAACGATCTGGAGCAACTATTAAAGAACCCCACACATATTCTGGATCGTCCTACCCATCCTTGAACACACTTGCCTATGTTTTCAACCACTAGTCGCTTCTCTCTTAAATACACCCCTTTCGCTCCTATTGTATATCTGACCACAACCTTATATCTCTTAATTTTAATACTTTCTCTCCAACAGCTCCATCCTGCCTACTCGTTTTTTCTGGGCACTTTGATCGGGCGAATTGGGGGGCCCTTGGGTAGCTTCTACGCGTAACTATATTGGAAATGACTGCTTTGTCTCAGGTGACGCTTCGACTTCTGCCGATAAGGTGGGAGCTGCAATCGTTGATGGGATGTCAGTAAGGTTCCATTCTTCTTCGGATGAATCTTTCTTCTCCTCAATTCCAATGTTCGGAATTTCCCGTGCTTGCTTCTCTGGCCATTCAGGCATAGAGACAGTGCGTATCGGGAGTTGGACAAAATTCTCGTTCTCCTATCACTCATTGCTAATTTTCATTCTGCTAGATCGTTGCAAGGGATACTCTTCGACGAGCAAAGCGAGCTTTCGATCAAACGAAAGTGCGCTATCCCCTTTGGTTCTCCTACTGACAAATCTTCTGGCCTCTTGCCAAAACACTCTAACAACTTCTGTATTGTTTTTCCTCTATTCGCTCTGATGGTTCTGTCGGTTGCTAATTCTCCACTGAAAAGGCCAATCACTTCGCCTCCTATTTTCCTATAACTCAACCCTGGACTGATTCTGGCATTCCTCATCTCCCTCCTTCTCCTCTTCAGGTTCCTTGCCTTTGGCCTGTGATTACATTCGATCGGGGGCATGGGCTCCTAAAATCTACGAACGTTAGGAAGGCGGGTGGCAAGGATGGCACTCCTCCCCAAGTTTTGAGGGCAGTGTGCTTCCGTGCTGACCCGCCCCTCGTTCAACCTATATTCTCCATGTCTCAATACTAAACACTTTTCCCATCAGTGTTGGAAAGCTCACACATGTTCCAACCGATTCTGAAAGGATAGAGATCATAGTACTATGCTTACACGCCCTATAGCTCTCACTTGTATTCTATCTACAGATCTTAGAAATCATTCCAACTCTTAATTTCTTGATACTTCCTGGAACCTCTATTCACCTCTGTCTGATCATCAGTATGGCTTTCGCGCGCTCGAGGTCTACTGGCGATATATTTCTATCTTACTGATTTATGGTTTTCCGCCCTTAGGAACTAAGGGGAGACTTGCGTGGGTGGCCTTGACATATCGCAAAGCCTTTGACAGGGTATGGCACGCGTCACTGCTCTCCAAGCTCTTCTCCTTTGTTTCCTCTTTTTCTTTGATTACATTTATATAGTTTTCTTTAAAATCGCCAATTTCGGCTGTTGTTGACGAGGCGACTTCTTCTTAATGTTTTTCTGTGATTGTGATATTCTTCAGGGTTCTGTCTTATTTACTACTTTAATTTCCTACTTTTCATTATGATCTTCTCACCTGCACATCAAACTCTTTCACTCATATGCGATGACTCGACCCTTCATTCTTCAACTCTTTCAATTCTGCTCCTCTTTTACTTCTAGAATTGACGCTCGTCTTAATCTTTCCGATTCTATTCTCGCTGATCTGGATAGGATTTCCCGGTGGGGTCTTTTCAACCTTGTGAAATTTAATTCTTTAAAAACTCAACTTCTACAAATCTCCCTCTCTAAAACACCTTCCAACTTTCCTATCTCTTTCAACGGTTCCCTCATCTCTCCTGTTGACAATTTAACATCCTTGGCCTTAACATAAACAAAAATGTCTTGGAACCTCACATCACAACGGTTTGCTAGGGCGGGCTCAAAGAACTGGAGTTTTTTTAGACTGCGA
>JABUQX010020756.1:12500-15000 GCA_015478945.1 Trachelipus rathkii
ATATATATATATAATATATATATAATATTCCAAAAATGATGGTGGCAACGTAGCATTCATAAAATATTAAATTGTTGATAGTCGTAAAAAATCGATTTCGAAAAAAAACTCGTTAACAATTTTACTGTAAGAATTGCCATCATATAAAGTATATATATATATATATATACTATATATATATTATATATATATATATATAATAATATATATATATATATATATATATATATTATATATATATATATATATATAATAACCTTGGTTTATAAATTCAAATGGAAGAACCCACCAATGGGTTTTATTAATCCACGAAACGTAAAGAAACCTTAGAACGTTCCCTGCTAGTCCAATGCAAAGTACCTGGGTTAACATTATATATATAATATATATATATATATATATATATTATATATATATTATATATACTATATATATATATATAATATATTATATATATAATAGGTAATATAATACTATTATATATACGGCAACTTCAAGAACAATAATTGTTGTTTTTTGATGTTGGCTATTACTAACCTAGAAGTGATGTCTAAAGAACAAAGTGATTCCAAAAACAACGATACCTCACAACAAAGTAATAATAGATTCAGACCCCTTTCCGGAACTATGAAATCAATTGCTAAAAGAAAAAAACAGACACGTGACTTTGGAAATAAAGATCGCTTTTAGAAAATGTAACCTTTTCTTAAAAAAATTTCAAACTGAGTGGTTTAAACAATCTTCTGAAGAAAGAGTACAGCCAACATATTGGATAAATGAAGCCCATCAGTATAAGGAAGAAAAATTTTACGCAAAGGCCAAAACTTTAATACAAATTTAACCTTATTTTTAAATAAAAGTTCGTGGGTAAAAAAAACTCAAAAAAACTGGGGATAATCAATCTCTCCTCGTATACTTTAAATAAAGATGAAGAAACACTCCTGGGCTATGGTTTCTCTCTTACAATAAACGATATGGATCCATGGCTACAGACACTACAGGATTTTGAAAAATGGGAAAGTGTGGATAAACATAAATCATGCAACAATCATATCCTAAAAGGTATGATCTTCTCATCAATTTTACAGAACACTAAGACTAAAGATTTTCCGGAAAAATTTCATCACGCTTTCAGAAGTCTCAAGAATAATTACAACATCGTAGTCTCCAGAGCTGATAAAGGTAACAATATAGTAATAATGGATATAAATCAATATAATACAAAATGCAATAACCTACTCAGCGACGCACACACATATGAACCATTAACAAAAAAACCTCACCTACAATCACAACAAACTTTCAACAATTCTCTCAAGACTATCCTTAAAAATCATTCAACTTTCCCCAAAAAACTCAAAGCTTATATAAACCAAATCAAACAATTCTATGGATTACCAAAAATTCATAAACCTAAATCACCAATATGTCCCATCATTGTCAACACAAACTCCCATACCTATAAGCTAGCACAGTGGCTATCCTTACATCTAAAACCCTTACAAGGTAAAATTTCCAATTCACACTTAAAAAACCCCGAAGATATTATACACAAAACAACTTCCCTCAGCACAAAAACACACAAATTCATAAGTTATGATGTCACTTCTCTCTTCACATCCGTCCCAGTATTAAATCTGTTAACCACATATATAAACGATAACAATATTAATTTCCAATATTCCTTTTCCACCATAAAAAAAACTCATCCTTCTTACTTTAGAGCATAACTTTTCAAACACAACCAATTCTTTTTCAAACAAAACCAAGGCCTGAGCATGGGTTCACCTTTGTCTCCCATGCTCAGCAATTTATTCATGGAACTTATAGAACACTATTACATTCTTCCCCATCATCTTTTTAAAGATTGTACTTGGTTGCGTTATGTAGATGACGTTTTTGCTGCATTCCCTAACACGATGTATCCCACTCTCATTCTTAATCACATAAATAATATTTACCCAAACATACAATTCACATTAGAAACCCCCCCCCCCAACCTTAAAATTCTCTACCCATTTTAGATACATTAATCATGTAAGATTATACCACCACACCATATTATACAGTATATAGAAAACCCACATCCACACCTAACTACATACATTGGTACTCCGCACACACAATAAACACTAAACTCGCTACCCTTTCCTCACGGTATCTCCGTGCTTTTAAAATCTGTTATCACATTTATCTAAAAAATGAAACTGATCTCCTAAAACCATTTAATAAAATATCCAAATACTGTAAACATCAATGCATTTAAAATAGCTGAATCAAAATTTTATTCTATAACGCAAAGAAAAAAAAAACATTTTTACCCATACCCTACATAAACATTCAACACATCCAAAAAACATAACTTTCATTCCTGCTAATAACATTATTTTTAAAAAAATTTGATAAAGCACACAATATAAAATATATAGTATTTACAAAATCTCTTGCACAAATTGCAACCTCAACTATATGGGCGAAACCACAGATCACAACAGAAGAA
>JABUQX010020756.1:20000-25000 GCA_015478945.1 Trachelipus rathkii
CTATGTGGCGAATAGCAAGCTTTAATATATCCTTTCTTTAAAGCTGCATCTGTGAAATTATCTATGTCTTCCAGATAGCGATGTGGGAGACGATATTATCTGTTTTCTAAAAATAATCTTTGGAGCATCTGGGGTAAGTTCTATTTCAAACTTCTGTATAGGACATACAGGAACTGCATCATCATCTAGAGCAATAACGTCCTTATATTCCATTAACAAATCAAGAAGTTCTTCTAAATGTTCAGGTTTCTGTAAAATAGAAACATCTGCTTCTTCTTTACTTAAATTTCTGTTTACAATCTCCTCTGTATGCATTTTTCAACCTGTTTATCTGATACCAATTTTTCTGAGCAGAGTTTACTATACAAGTAGAACCTATTTGCTTATTTTCTGTAGCAGTTGCAGTTTTATTAAAATCTTTTTTTTCAATGAGTTCTAAAATAGGATGACATTTTCCTATATTTTTATTTTTTCTTAAATAAAAAGGTTTGTCACTTAAATTAATATAACTTAAAATAACTTCATTGTTTCTAACTGGGCATACAGAGTTTGCAAAATATAATGGCCCTAAGGAAAAAGCGGGTGTTATTAAACACTTCTTTTCCAATTTCAAATCTCTTTTATTCTCAGGTCTGACTTTCAAATAACCATAAGATTGAGCAGGTGCCATTGTTTCTTCTATTAATAACAATTGAATTTCTATTTCTTCATCTGCTATTAAAGGTCCTAAAGGTCTCCAAAAGCAGAAATTAACAGATGGCCTCTTCCTTATACTCCGTTTTCTAGAGTACATGTGGATAGTATAGGAAAACTTCCCACATGTTCGATTTCAGGAGCCAAACACATTCTCGTCTTCCGAGATGTTTTAACACGCTACTGCGAGTTAGTGGCCTGTAAATCAAGAACAAGCCAAGAATTTGCTCAAGCTTTACAAGAAAGAGTGATATGTCGGCATTCTAGTCCAGAAATACTAGCTTCAGATAATGCCCCAGAGTTCACATCAGCTGCGTTCAAAGAGCTGTGTAAAGCTTGGAGGATAAAAAAAGTCAATATTCTGCCCTACAAACCAAGTCAAAATGGTGTAGTTGAAAGATTGAATGCAGATATTGAAAATTTCCTCCGTCATTTCGTAAAAGATAATCATAGAGATTGGTCCAAATACTTATCTTTTGCTCAAATAGCAATTAATACATCGTATAATCGATCAATTGGATCATCTCCACATTTTGTCCTGCATGGATATCTAAAGAGACTTCCCTACGAGATGCCTGATTATGTCTCTCCATTTACAAATAAATCGGAAAATAGAAAATTCATATCAGATGAGGTAGATGTCGTAGTGGAAAGAATGGAAGCTATCAGAGACTTAGCTAGAGAAAATCTAGAAAAAGAAACAATTAAAGCTATGGAACAACAGCACAAACATGCCACACAAAGAGAATTGAAAGTGGGCGATTATGTTTTTGTAAATGCTGTCAAAAAACCAGAGCAAAGTTCAAAGTTGAACAAAAGATTTGAAGGTCCTTTTATTGTAAATCAAATAAAGGAGCCAAATAAGCTTATGCTTTCTTGTTTAAATTCAACAAAATTATTTCCGGTTCACCGGGATAATGTAAAGATAATTCCAGTAGAAAAGATTACAGAATCTCACTTTTCATTTGATAATGATAATGATGAGATTTGGAATCCAGATGCAATTCAAGAAACATTGGATTCCCCGAAAGTTACAACAGAAAGAACGAGTATGGAATCTGAAGAAGTAGATCGACAGGTAGATGATCAAGAATCTCCAACCACTTCTTCTTGGATTCCCCCTAATTTTTATGATGAACAAAATGTTATACCTATATCAGAGGATTCAACACAAGAACAAAAGAATCCTGTAGTAGAAGAAACACAAACTTCTTGTAATCAAAGAATACCTGATACTCCTCAAGGAAGTAGATTGATTAATTCTACTCCACAAACAAGAACTCAAGTAAGAGGATATAGACCGTCTCTATCACCAATCAGACAAGAGGATTCATATATTTCAGACAGTTCTGAACACGAGGAACAGCCTGTCATTGCAGAAGTACAAGAGGATACTTTGGTAACGCCACTTGCAGATGGAACTGTAGGGGATAATGAGCCAAGTTCTGAAGCACTTCCCAAAGATGATGAGGTAACACCTCCAGAAGAAGTTATGGATTTATCAACATCTGAAGGCACAAGAGATGATAGAAGAGAAGATCCGTCGTATAGACCTCACCAGCAATTCAGAGGTCCGAGGGATGTGGAACCAAGAGTTACAAGAAGTCAAACAAGACAAAGAGAGCATGAATCTCTTCAATCTCTACCACCAAGAACGGAAGAAGCAACGCAAGAGTCTTCTGAAACAGAATTACAGAGACCTCCAGTTGTTTTGCCATTAGAGATGACTAGAAGAGGAAATAGACTTTACTATTTACCTCCTAAGAGTTAAAATCTCTTAGATTGTAAAAAATTTTTTTGTAAATAAATATTTTATTATATTTGTGTTTATAACCTTTAGGTTTAAGTTGGTATTATGTCATATCACACAATATACACAATTTTACACTTTTCTATTCATCATCATTTAGTATAAGTTTCCATATTTTTATTATTATGTCCGTTACGAATTCGGATAAATTTTTTTTTGCCCCAGGGGTCAGTCTTCTTTTGAAACTAAAAAAACCATAAAAAATAGAAAAATTTAAATTTACGTTTCGTAAAATAACAACGTTTATATACTTTTATTTTTAGTAACATTATTTTTTTTATTATTATTTTTTATTTTAAAAAGAAAACAAAATAAAAATCGAAAAATTTCGTTTTAATATTAGAATAATAAAAATATAATCAGTTTGTTTTTATTTTTAATTAATTTTAATTAGGTATTAGCATTCAGCTATATAATCAGCTTGTTTTTATTTTTAATTAATTTTAATTAAGTATTAGCATTCAGCTATATAATCAGTTTGCTTTTATTAATATTAAGAATTTTATTAATTTTTAATTTTAATTCAGAATTAGCCTTATGCTATAATTGACTTTGATTAATATTAAATTAGCACTGATCAGCTTTTATTATAATATAATTAGCCGTCATGCATAATCTTTTAAATTTTAAGTTCATGAAATTCAGAATGCTAGCAATTTTTAAGTTTTACTTAAAGCTTTTTTTAATTTTAAATTTTCATTTAATTATAATCAGAATGTTGAAGATTTTATCTTTAGTTTTTTATTATCCAAGATCCAATAAACTTGATTTTATTTTAGTGAATTCCATTTTAATTTTAATTAATTTGATTTCATTAATTAAAATTACTATCAGAAACATATCAAACTTGATTCCAATTTTAAATTTTAAAATTAACGTAACTCTAGTATAATCACAGGTAACTTTAAAAAGAATTTTTGAATCCTGGCAATTAATTATTTAATTAATTAATTATTTTAATTTTACTTTAGTAAAAAGGCGACCTCATTTATTAAATCGAAGTAATAATCATTTCAGACTGTAATGAAAATGTT
Organism: Trachelipus rathkii; assembly: GCA_015478945.1. NCBI lineage: Eukaryota > Metazoa > Arthropoda > Malacostraca > Isopoda > Trachelipodidae > Trachelipus > Trachelipus rathkii. The sequence goes on from JABUQX010020756.1 coordinate 23,538, forward strand.
ACGTCCAGTTTTTTCATTACTTCTTTTACCTGCAGTCTTATCCATCTCCACTAACATTAATGAAGAGACAAGAGTACTGCCAGGTATCATTTTGTATCACTCCGGTGAAGTAAATTTCATAGAAGGTTATCTTGACTTGATTGTATCTTTAGAATGCCCATCAGAAATTAAAACTACTATTTATAGAACCACCAAAATGATAGAAACTTTAAAAGATAAATTTTTGCCTGCGTTTAATGATAACTTTATTAATATTTCCATAAATCAACGAGCGCACAAATGGGAATTTCAACTCATTAAAATTAGAACTAAAGTAATATCCCTTAAATTAGCTGAAATTAAAAGCTTACCATGGGTCCACTCTCAAACTAGATATAAAAGAGCGGCTTTCGAATTGGGAGGAGATATTCTTAATATTTTATTTGGTACCGCTACTGATAAACAAATCAAATTTTTAAGAAAAAAGATTAATATATTAGGAAATTTCGCGAGTACTTCAAATTTATTAGTTAATGAGCTTAAAGAACAGTTGAAGTCAAATACCCGAACATTAACAGAATTTCAAATTAACTTACAAAAACTAATTGAATTTCAAAACAGATCACTTGCAACCCACAACATACTTAATCAACTAGGTAGTGTCAAATCATTACTTACATTAGTTGAACATTCAGTTAACAGTATTACAATGATACATCAATTAGTTATCACTTCATTACAATTAGCTAAAACCAAGATAACTAATGATCAACTCTACTCACCCATCTTTTTGTTACCATATATACTAGAAATGACACAAACCACTAAATTACATCCTATCATACCATTAGAAGCGACAACATACCATTCATTTTTGACATACTCATGGACTATAAAATCAACCACTAACCCATTTGAATTAATTACACTAATTCCATTCATTTCAAATGAGAAATTTATTTCATATAAGTTAATTCCATTCCCAACATTCATTCCATTTAATGAAACTTCTGTTCGAATAATGTATAATACACCGAATAATTATCTTTTCGTTAATTATGGTCAGAGAAAATATACTTATTTGCGAAATTCAGTTCACGACTATTGTCGCAACATAGGGAAAACAGCGGTTTGCCCTCAATCACAACCTTTTACATCCATTGATGACAAAACATGCTTGCTATCGCTTTTGCTTAACTATACTACTAATTTCTCATCATGTCCTATAACTATCTTTAAATCTAAAGAACCCTTCACAGTAACCCTAGGACATTTTACTATTATATCTTTTGCAGAAAAAATTAGAGCTTCCATATCCTGCGAAAAACCCCATTCTGTACAGCATATAAATAATTTTATTTTCAATATTCCTCATGGTTGTACTTTTACCTCTGCTAATTATCAATTTAAAAATCCCATTCATTTAGAGAAGAATATTTCATTAACTTCATTAATTGCTCAATCCGATAAAGTTTTGTTTAATT
>JABUQX010020756.1:32500-50000 GCA_015478945.1 Trachelipus rathkii
AATTACCGATCTAATTAAATGACGATTTTAATTAGATTCCTATAAAATGTTCTTTATTCTAAATTTTTCATTAGAAGCTATTCCGACGGAATTTTTCCTTCTCCGTTCCGTTAATCGTTTTTTTCATTACCTCCAAAAATTTTTGGATTACCGAGTTTGAATATTATCAAAAACAAATAATTTTGTTTTAATATCGAAAACTACCTATATAACTAAAATACGAATATATTTTAATTATATTTCTAGAAAAGATTCTTAAATCTATAATAAGAATATACTGGAATTATATTCCCAGAAAAATCCATTAAAATCTGGATTTGCATTTATTTCCCCCCCCCCCAAAAAAAAAAAAAAAGTCACCGTGTTTTCGAAATAATATAACAAATAATTCCAATAGTTTTTTTTTTTCTTTTTTTTTTTAAAAAAAAAAAAAAAAATTAAATAATAATAAATTATTAAAAAAAAAAAAAAAAAAATATACATTCGTAAAAGTTTTAAAAGTTTTAGAAAATAATTTGGAAAACCGACTTGAAAAATTTCCCAATTCTGATACACGTGTAACGAAGAATTTTGCAATTTCGGTCACTTTGATTCATTAATTTATTTTATCATATTTAACACGTAATTAAGCTTAACAGTAGTCACATATTAATATTCCAAATTTTTTTGTTAATATTTTAATGATTTTAAACCGAAAATTTTATTAATTATAGAAAAGAGAAAAATAAAGAGGATAGCATTTTGCATTGACTTTCGTTCAGTCTCCTAGACCTCCTCCCATCCGAAAATTTTAAAATTTGGAGTTGACGTCCTGAAGTGAACAGTGGAAGGCAGTTATTTTGCGAATTTAATTTTTTTTGGAAAAAAAGTGAAAGTTACGAAATTTTAAAATTAGATATATAAAAATTACAGTGAATACCGTTTTTTTTTCATTTAAACCGATTTAATCTTGGTACGTCCTTTAATTTTTTATTATGTTTTTTTTCTTGCCTGAGTAATAACAGCATGTTGTTTAAGTTTGAGCTTGTGTGTGTGTGCACTGGTTGGAAGATAACGAGACCTAACTTACTAGAGCAATAATTGGAATAATAATAATTATATTAACGGTAATATTAATGACGCTACTAACAATGAGAGAATTTTAATAAAAAATAAATAAATAAATAAATAAAATAATAATATAATAATAATAATAATAATAAATAATAATAATAAATAATAATATAATAATAATAATGAATAATGAATAATGAATAATGAATAATGAATAATAAATAATAAATAATAAATAATAAATAATAAATAATAATAATAATAATAATAATAATAATAATAATAATAATAATAATAATAATAATATTAATAATAATTTTATAATAGTAATAAGAATTATAAAATTAATTTTACTAAAAATTATAATAACAATAATAATTACAATAACAAAAATTTTAATCACAATAATTATAAAAATAATTTTTTTATAATAATTATAATAATATTAATAATTATATATATAATTATAATAATGATGATTGTAATAATAATAATTATAATAATAATAAGAATATTAATAAAATTAATAATAATTTATATATTAATTTTTATAACTAATTAAAATTCTAATAATAATAATCATATTAAAATTAAGATTTATAAAACTATGAACCATAATACTTTTATTAAATACTTCTAATAATAACAATAATTATCTTAATAATTATAATGATTATAATAATTATAATAAAAGTTTTAATAATAATATTGATATTTATAATAATAAAAATTATAATAATAATAATTATTATAGTGATATTTTTTTATTGCAACAATTATAATAACTATAAGAATTATAATAAAAATAATCATAATAGAAACAATTCCAATAATAATAATTTTTTTTATTAAAATAATAACACTAACAACAATAATAACATATTATAATTGTTATGATCATAATTGTTATAATAATTTTTTTTTAATTTTTTTTGAAGCATCTTACGTTTGGCAAAATCAATTTCCCTCTCGCGTCACAATTGTTTTAAGCTTTCGAGATAGAACTACTTTCTGTTTGCCATATATTTTTTTTTCATAGAATTTACTCTACATTTTAAACTTTTCTTTAAATTTTTTTTGAAGCATCTTACGTTTGGCAAAATCAATTTCCCTCTCGCATTTTAAACTTAACATAATTAATGTAAATTTTGGCCATTTAACAAGAGGTCATATAAGTTTTAAATATCGGATAAAATTTAATCGTATTTTTACTGCATGGCGGACCTGATTAACTGCATGGTATATATGATCCTATGGTATAGCAATCTTTATTTTAAGCTGCCCTGTAGAACTTTTGTGCTCATTTTATATTAGTTTTCATTTTAAACTGCATGGTAGACCTGACCTTAATTTTATTGTATATTTATTTTAAGCTGCCCTGTAAAAATTTTTTTTAACAACCACCTTTTCCTCATTCTCACGCTGTATGGTATTCTAGAGCTAACTTTATTTAATTTATTTTAAGCTGCCCTTTGTTTTCCATTCTCACGCTGTATGGTATTCTAGAGCTAACTTTATTTAATTTATTTTAAGCTGCACTTTGTTTTCCATTCTCACGCTGTATGGTATTCTAGAGCTAACTTTATTTAATTTATTTTAAGCTGCACTTTGTTTTCCATTCTCACGCTGTATGGTATTTTAGAGCTACCTTTAGCGCATTTTTTAACAACCACCTTTTTCTTATTTTACCATTTTTTAACATAGCCTTAAAACTCGGCATGCATCAATTATGTTTTGTTTGTTTGGATATATTGATTTTTTAATTTTTTTTAATGTTTCATAATTTTTGAGAAAAAAAAGATGATTTTTTTTTTTAATCTTTTTATTATTACTTCACGCCTTGGGGTCACTTATTTATGTATTTTATTTTATTTTATTTTTCACCAGGCGTGGTGTATTGGGATAGAATTCCCATTTCTGTGTTAGATGCGAAATATACCGATGTAAATACAAGAGCCTTTAAATTAAACTCCTATTATCAAACAAAAAAAGAAAGGAGAAAAGTGGCGCGTCCCTTGCCATTCCTGGCATTACACCAACGCCATTATTAATTTCGGTAGAAGAGCGATAGGTGAAGTTCGCATTTACGGTACGTGAAATATTCTTTATTCTTAACCGACACATACACTTTCCAAAATGACAAATGGAACTGGTGATGACGTGGGCACCTCTACGCCTGCGCCTGCACCTCCACAGGCCATACAAACCATCACCACCATTGCTCAGGTCACTAAGCCCGAATTATTACTGACGGGGCGAATCAATGGGGTCTGGATAGGTCCAACCCTAACTCAATGGAAGAGTAATTTGAATGAGAACATTACTCTTAAAAACTGCCAAACTGAACCAGCTAAGTTAGCTCAGGCTATGACACAGATCACCAACGATAATAATGCTGAGGTTAGGAAAATCCTCAACGCAAAACAAAATGAATTTGAAAAATCCACCTTGGAGGAATTTCTCAAAGTCCTCCAAGAATACATTTTCCCCGACGAACCCCTCAACTTATTTGAAGCCATGGCAAGAATTTATAAGTTCCGATGGAACGAAACTGACCCTCTCTCCTCGGCCATTTTAAATTTAAACAGTCTTTACGAGGACTTTTTCAATACTATTGCCCAATTAGACAACAACTTACAGCCCACTACAAAAATAAGAAATGCCTTAACCATTTCCCATATATATAATTTGTTACCAGAAAAACCTGAGAAATTGAGAGCAGATTTTCAAAAACATTATGACTACGACCTCCCTGTCTCTTCTCAAGTCAGCAAATATTTCCAAAAAACTCAAGGTAGACTTAACGACCCCCTACGAAAAACCCCTACTGTTGCTAATGTTCATTTAAATAAGGCACAAACCCCAACTTATAAACCAAACAACTTTCCCAATAACCAGGCACAAAGACCCACTGCAAATAATAAAAAAATTTATCCCCAAACCAATCAACGAAAATTCAATCATACCCCAACATTTCCTCATGCACAGGAAATAGTGTGTTACCACTGTGAAAGAGGGATGCACCTGACTAAAGAGTGCCCTTTTAACCCTTTTTGCTCCCTCTGCAACAAATCACATCGCCGGGGATCCACCCCCCAATGCCAAAATTCCAGATGGAACCCCCATGACAAAAATAACCCAATAAAGAAGGCCCCAATAACTCAGGTCATGAAACAGGCCATTTTAAATAACACTTGGACTGGCTCAGGCATTCATCGGCCTAATTACACGGGAATACGCCCGAGAGCTCACCAACAAAGTTCAACCACTACGAACTATCCTAATTACAGAAGACCTGGTCCCCCAAATCATCAACGATCTTCCTATACGAGAATGGCCCAAGTCCAAGACAATACTCCTTATTACTATGATGATCCTCAAGAACAATATTACATGGAACCCCAAGAAGATGCCACCCATCCCCAATTGTATTCTGAGGATCCACATTCCCTACTGAACCAGGGAAACTACTATTAGGGGAGAGCCAATCTTTCTTTTCCTTTGCTTCTCTCCCCATTAATGAACACACCCCAAGTGATGATGAGAATACTCAACAACACACTACGTTAGGCACACTAAATATAAATAATTTTGTTCCGGATAATACGAATATCCGAGGTTGTGCCAATGTTGACATTGGCACTAACTTATTTAGCTTGCAAAACACGTTTAGTACAACACAAGTGAATGGGCCAAAACCCAATTGTGATAAAAAGTGTAGTGAAAAAGCAGAGTTTAAAAATTTTGTAAAATATAGTGCAAATTTAAATGAAAAAAGTGAAGCATTTAATATTAATACAAAATTTAGTGAAAATAGAAATTTAATAAGTAATTGTTTTTATTAATAATAATAGTGCAAATTTCGATAATTGGGCTAATGACCGATTAGCTCACCACCAAAATGTTAAAAAGAAAATGGTGGGAAATAATGTGTATACTTTTAGGGAAAAACAAAGGGTTAACACTAATCCTACCACTTGCTCTGATACAAAAAACACAGGTGTAATAAATGATGTAGATTATGATTTTAAAGAAAAACAAAAGGTTAACACTAATCCTAACACTTGTTCTGATACAAAAAACACATGTATATTGAATAAGGTTTTTCCTACACCATCTCCTCTCCCACATTCAGTAGATAGTATTCCTACTATGCTTACCATACCTCCGCAACCTATACCTAACATCCTACCTACTCCTAACCCTATACCTAACATCCTACCTACTCCTAACCCTATACCTAACATCCTACCTACTCCTACCACTAGTCCTAACAATTCCTACTACTCCTATCAATTGCCAAAAATCCTTACCTAACATCCTACGTACTCCTTAACCCTATAGCCTAACACTCTACCTACTCCTACCATATGCTAATCCTTTAACTAACACCTTACCTACCCTAAACCCCTATACCTAAGCATTCCCCTACTCCTTACCACTAGTCCTAACCACTATGCTTACTAGCGCCAAAATACTCCTAAACACTAATGCCTAACTCTATGCTAACTACTGTAACTAGGCCTAACACTTCCAAAATGTTTTACCTACGCCTAACAACTTCCAAAATGCTTTACCTATGCCTAACAGCTTCCAAAATGCTATAGCTACGCCTAACGATTCTCAAAATGCTATACCTACGCCTAACAATTTTCAAAGATACTAGTACCTAAGCCATTTTGAAAATACTATCCTAAATCATTTATTCCTAGCTTACTATCCCCAAAGGTACTTTTGCCTAACCCCCAACGCTATGCCTAACCATTAGTAGTATACACCTAATCCTAACAATCCTACGCCTACTGCTGACCTACTAAATCTTTTGGATCCTATTAACTATAGCCTAAGAACCTATGCCCCCGGTGCAGGATACAAAACTTTCCGATTCTATGCTTATCTGCAGACTACTGAACTTTTTTCGGATCCTTATACGGCTTTTACTATACACTCGACTTCGTGACAGACAAGCATTGGAATTTTTTCTAACCCTATGGATCCTTTACACCTCTCTTGCTACAATGCAGAAAGAACTAACAAATATACGATTGATTGACTAAAGCATCGCTAAACCAGTGTCAATAGCGCACTGCCTGTCGAACTTGATGCAAAAAAACGGCATCCGCGATTGTTAACGAAGCGATGATAAAATTACTCCAAATTATAACACGCCCCCGGTTAACGAACTAAACTCTGTCCATGAGATACCATTCCTCCTTACTCCTCCTCCTTACTACTACTGCTACCCACTATTACTAGTCCTTCCTATCAAAGTTCTCAACCTCTACTAATTCCATCTCAAGATATTACTTTATCTTCCGCTTTTACTAATGATAGCCAAATCCTATTAAATAATGCCCACAAAGCAAATCCGCTAATAGGACCCGCGTATATTTTAAAAGCGAATATAAATTACAAAAACTATATATTAGAAGACAGAGAACTGATTTTAGATAGCGGTAGTAACAGTAGCCTCTGCCGGTACTCTTTCATTTGCGAAATGGAAGAGACATTTAACATAGACATACCATTAAAACCCACAGAAATTACACTACGTTCTATCACGGGTTCAGAATTTTACCAAATGGGTACAATTATTTTTGACTTGACTTTACACGGGGAAACCATACCAGTTAACTTTATAGTCATATGTGACAATCTTTGTGGTTTTAGTACACCTTTCTTACTAGGTACCAATTTCCTAAATAACCCAAGAATAAACTTACAAACAAAACAAAATACAATTGAAGTAACAACAAATAACCTTCCCATCCCCATACCACTTACCCACCAATACCCTACCAAAAAGAAATCCCCCAGCATACATGCTAAACATACAGAGGTAAACCATACAGAGACTATGCCCCTCTACTCCGACGACGTTTCTACTCCTAACAATCTTTTAATTGATACTGACGTTTCCTATAATTTATCTACTTTAGAAGACACAGAAATAGCTCCTTATTCTAAATACACTCTTTCTGTTAAAGCTTCTTCCCCCGCTCATACTTCTCCTCCTGACAATTTTATTCTGTCCACAGAGAACACTTATATCAGCAACTTTCTTTTTGCTGGTAGTGTACTGAGTTCGGCCTCCGACGGCCAAGTTCTCTTGGACATAATAAATATGAGCGCTTCTTCACAATTCCTTCCTCAAAATACCGTCCTAACCAGGGCTAATCCTATTATAGTTCTTGACGAACCCCTCCAAACGTCCAATGTAAATTTGGCAACTTCTTCCAAAGGCTTAACTCCAACTCAACTTAGAAATACTTTCAAAAAACTCGTCCAGGAATCTTTCAAAAATAATGAAGATTGCTGTACCACATTACAAGATCCAGATCAGTTAGAAAAGTTAATTGATCTGTTGATGACTTACAGAGATGTAATAGCCTTAGAAGATGATGAAGTCCCCATTTGTCCGTTAACTAAATTTTCCATACAACTTAAAGAAAACGCTCCAAAGGTACTGTACCGACCACAGTACCGCCTCCCCCATAAATACTTGACCCAGATAGACGATTGGGTCAAATCCGCCCAACAAAAAGGGTACATCCGTCCAATCAGTAGTCCCCATTCGAGCCCTCTGCTCGTCATTCCAAAGAAAAACTCCTCAACTCCAAGAATTGTGGCCGATTACAGGCACATTAACGCACATACGGTGTTAGACCGCTTCCCCCTTCCTTGTATTGCTGACATCCTCTCTACGTTGGGAAAATCCAAAATTTTCAGCAGTCTCGATCTTCTCGACGCTTACCATTGTCTGGAAATCGAGGAAGAGACACAACCGCTACTAGCCTTCCGCACTCCGCGAGGTCAGTATGCACCTACAAGACTCAATTTTGGTTTGTCCAATGCACCCCCAGTGTTCGCAAGGACAATGGAAATGGTGTTGTCTCACCTCCTAGGTGACGCATGCAGAGTCTTCTTGGACGATGTCTTAATACTTGGGGAAACATTAAAAGAACATTTCGGTAACTTAGAAAAGGTTTTCCAATCTTTTAGAAAGAATAAGATGAAGATTAAACTTGCTAAATGTAAGTTTCTTCGAAACAGCCTCCTTTTTCTGGGTTTTAAAATTTCCCAAGACGGAATCTCACCTGACCCCATAAAACTCCAGACTCTTACTACATTCAAACCTCCTACTAACGTAGCAGAAACCAGATCTTTGCTTGGTTTCCTGAACTACTTTAATCACTTGATCGACTCCTACTCCGTCCTTGCCAAACCTATAACAAAATTACTACAAAAGAATGCAACATTTTTCTGGGGACCGGAGCAACAAAGAGCTTTTCTTATCTTAAAAGATAAGTTGTTACTCCAACCACAATTAAGATTCCCTGATTACTCCAAGGAATTTTATATCAACACTGATGCCTCTAACCTAGGGCTCGGTGCTGTCCTATACCAATTAGACGAGAATGGCAAAGAAAAGCCATTATCCTTCATCTCCAGAGCACTAAACAAATCCGAAGCTAACTATAAAACTATCGAACAAGAAGCATTGGCCATAGTCTTTGCTTTGCAAAAGTTCAAAAATACGGTATTCGGTTATCCGCTTACAATTATCACGGATAACCAACCATTGATTCACCTCATACGTCATAAACAACTTACAGGACGTTTAGAAAGATGGAATTTATTCATAGCCCACTTTAATCCAACGATTATTTACAAACAAGGCAAACTTAATATTATTCCGGACTATTTAAGTAGAAATCCTCCTCCTCCTTGTTCTTATTCTTTTGCACAAAATACCGTACTTCTTACTGGAACTATCCCTTTGACTAAAGAAAATATTGTAAATGAACAAAAGACATGTAAACGCCTTAAAACCCTCTATGAATATGCAAAACCCATCATCTCTCATAACAAACCACTTTCCGAACAAGACACTCTTGCTGACACTTACCCAGGTCTCCTAATCGATGACATTTTGATTATGCGAACAGTCTGACGTTTCCTTATACCAGACACACTAATCCACTCCGTCATCGAACACTCCCATGCTTCCTTAGCAGCGGGACACTGCGGAACGCAGAGAACCGAATTTAGAATTCGAGAAAAATAAATTTTCCCCAAATTACACAAACTTACCCATGAATATTGTACTACATGTCCTTCCTGCCAAAACATTAAGGGTAATACTCCCAAAAACGCCCCCATAAAGGCATACCCCTCCCCTATGAACCTTTTTCCAGAGTCCACCTAGACATTTTAGGACCTTTACCACAATGCAAAATTACACAATGTAAATATATCCTTTGCATGAAAGACTCTCTTACTAGGTATGTTGAACTTGTCCCCCTAAAACAACATACTACCAAAGACATTGCACAGGCTATCCTAGAAAGGATAATCTGTCGTCATTCCACCCCGGAGGTAATCATTTCCGATTGGGTACCGGACTACCTCCCCAACTTTTAAAGAGATATGTGCCATGTCGAATAAAGGGCAGTTAACATAGTTGTGCGACACGCCCAGAGTAATGCATTGGTTGAAAAAGAAAATCATAAGATAAGCAATTATCTACGACACTATGTCAACACCAATCATAATGACTGGGGTCAATACATTCCATTCACACAACCATAAACTCAACCTACCATTCCGCCATCGGTACTTCCCCACATTTCCTCCTTTACACTTACAATAAACGTCTTCCTTGGGACTTCCAAACTATTCATCCCCTTTTACTTCTACACAACCACCCCGTAAGTACATAAATGATTATGTTGATGAAATAGCCGAGCGAGCCCACTTAATTAGAGACCAAGCTCGAGAACATTTACAAGCAGAAACAGAAAAACAAATCCTAAAACAACTACCTAAATCTGGTGCTATCCAAATGAAAATAGGCGATTTAGTTCACATCTTGAACGTCCTAAAGCCTAAACAAACCCCCAAACTTGCCCAGAAATGGACAGGTCCTTATAGAATCCTACAGTTTGTTCCTTTTAACAAACTGTTACTCCAATGTCTAAATTCTTCAAAATCTTTCATTGTCCACAGGGATAATGTAAAAATATCTAAAGTTACAAATAATTTCCAACCCCTTCCCCAACACCAACCCTACGGCGACCTACATACAAAAACAAGACCTCCTCCAAAACAAATTCAACAAATTACAATACCCCAACAAACCATACGAAACATACCACATACCCACAATATTCCCTACACAAACCCAACAACGACCACAAAGTCAACCACCAACTACACCAACAACTCCTTTACACATACCTTCCCTACACCGACAAAATTTACAACAAAGACAGTTATTCCCACATGAAGAAACTGCATCACCAGAACAAATTTCTCCAACACCATACAGACCTCCTTTGCTACAAAGACAACAATTACCACCGGAAGAACCCACTTCCCATGAAGCATCCTCCCATGCACATATAAGATCACCTATGAAAAATTTCCAAATCTTACCTTCCCCTCCAAAATTACAACTTTACAAAGACTTACATCATCACCACCACCCCTCCTTCCTAGATTTTCCTAGAGCGAACTCCAACCTTACCCTAGAGCTCTTCTCAGAAAAGTTCCAACCACACCCCTACTTTTCAGCTGAAAATCCTCCCCACCTTTGGGCAGACACCAGGGTGAAATGATCCATGCCTACAGACTCTTAACATTTAGAAATCTGACATCCACACCCCATGCATTACGAAACAGACAAACCTGCTACTATCAATGAGAGGGACAAAAGAAATATATTTTCCTCCTAAGGCAAACTTTTCCTGCAGGTAGAGAGGTCCATCCACCTCTCACGACCTCCCCCACCAACTACAAATTTTCTTTCTTTTTCTCCCCCGGGGAACATCTACATATTTGTTAAACAATACTGTGAAACATAATAAATCTTTGGCACAAACACCATCAAAACATTATTTTCGGAGAACTTATGTGTGTCTTTGATCTCGTTCACAATGTCTACAAGAGGATTGGAAAATTTAAAAAGGTTATAAATGAGAAATTATTTTTTTAAAGGCAAAGAAACATTATTAAAACTCTTATGAACTAGTTGAATTAATATCTTATACCAACAACATAATCAGTTTAATATTTTTTATCCATTTTATAACTTAAATAGTAACAACATAATCAAGTTCAATATTTTTTTTCATTTATTTTATAACTTAAATACTAACAACATAATCACCCCAAAAAGAAATTTATCATAACATAACCTTTGAAAATACATTTCCAAATCTCAATTCTCACATCCATTCTACACATTAAAGCAACTCTATCTATTTATCCAAATTTAGAATCCATTGACACCTATTAAAGAACATTTTTTTTAAGACCGTTTCTTTTCTTTTTTTCTCCCGAGCCGGGTCTATTTTCTATTTAGAAATTACCGATCTAATTAAATGACGATTTTAATTAGATTCCTATAAAATGTTCTTTACTCTAAATTTTTCATTAGAAGCTATTCCGACGGAATTTTTCCTTCTCCGTTCCGTTAATCGTTTTTTTCATTACCTCCAAAAATTTTTGGATTACCGAGTTTGAATATTATCAAAAACAAATAATTTTGTTTTAATATCGAAAACTACCTATATAACTAAAATACGAATATATTTTAATTATATTTCTAGAAAAGATTCTTAAATCTATAATAAGAATATATTTTAATTATATTCCCAGAAAACATCATTAAAATCTGGATTTGCGATTACTTTTACCCCCCCCAAAAAAAAACAAGCCACGGGTCGTTTTCTTGAAGATCATATAACAACTAAATTCCAATAGTTTTTTTTCTTCTACCTTCTACTTCAATAAAGTAAATTAATAATCAATTATTAACAAAAAAAAAAAAAATTAATACATTCGTAAAAGTTTTAAAAGTTTTAGAAAAAAATAATTTGGAAAGCCGACTTGAAAAATTTCCCAATTCTGATACACGTGTAACGAAGAATTATGGAATTTGCCTTTAAGTTTCATTCATTAATTTTTATCATCTTTAACACGTAATTAAGCTTAACAGTAGTCACATATTAATATTCCAAATTTTTTTTGTTAATATTTTAATGATTTTAAACCGAAAATTTTATTAATTATAGAAAAGAGAAAAATAAAGAGGATAGCATTTTGCATTGACTTTCGTTCAGTCTCCTAGACCTCCTCCCATCCGAAAATTTTAAAATTTGGAGTTGACGTCCTGAAGTGAACAGTGGAAGGCAGTTATTTTGCGAATTTAATTTTTTTTGGAAAAAGTGAAAGTTACGAAATTTTAAAATTAGATATATAAAAATTACAGTGAAATACCGGTTTTTTTCATTTAAACGATTTAATCTTGGGTACGTCCTTTAATTTTTTATTATGTTTTTTTTCTGCTGAGTAATAAGCATGTTGTTTAAGTTTGAGCTTGTGTGTGTGTGACTGGTTGGGAGATAACGAGACCCTAACTTTTAGAGGCAAGCATGATAATAATTATTAGTATTAACGTAATATTAATGAGGGGGGGCGCATATACAATGAGAGATTTTATAAAAAAAAATAATAAATAATACAATAATAAAATAATAATAATAATAATAATAATAATATAATATAATAATATATAATATAATATATATAATAATCATAAAATAATAATAATACTGAATAATAATATATAAAATAATATAATATAATAATATAATAATAATAATAATGAATAATAATATATAATAATAATAATATAATAATAATTTATAATAGTAAATAAGAATTATAAAATTAATTTTACTAAAAATTATAAAAATAATAATTACAATACAAAAATTTTTATCACAATAATTTATAAAATAATTTTTTATAATAATTATAAAAATAATTAATAATTATATTATAATTATAATAATGACGATTGTAATAATATATTTAACAATAATAAAATTATAAAATTAATAATAATTTATATTTAATTTTTATAACTAATTAAAATTCTAATAATAATAATCATATTAAAATTAAGATTTATAAAACTATGAACCATAATACTTTTATTAAATACTTCTAATAATAACAATAATTATCTTAATAATTATAATGATTATAATAATTATAATAAAAGTTTTAATAATAATATTGATATTTATAATAATAAAAATTATAATAATAATAATTATTATAGTGATATTTTTTTTATTGCAACAATTATAATAACTATAAGAATTATAATAAAAATAATCATAATAGAAACAATTCCAATAATAATAATTTTTTTTATTAAAATAATAACATTAACAACAATAATAACATATTATAATTGTTATGATCATAATTGTTATAATAATTTTTTTTAAATTTTTTTTGAAGCATCTTACGTTTGGCAAAATCAATTTCCCTCTCGCGTCACAATTGTTTTAAGCTTTCGAGATAGAACTACTTTCTGTTTGCCATATATTTTTTTCCATAGAATTTACTCTACATTTTAAACTTTTCTTTAATTTTTTTTTTTTTGAAGCATCTTACGTTTGGCAAAATCAATTTCCCTCTCGCATTTTAAACTTAACATAATTAATGTAAATTTTGGCCATTTAACAAGAGGTCATATAAGTTTTAAATATCGGATAAAATTTAATCGTATTTTTACTGCATGGCGGACCTGATTAACTGCATGGTATATATGATCCTATGGTATAGCAATCTTTATTTTAAGCTGCCCTGTAGAACTTTTGTGCTCATTTTTTATATTAGTTTTCATTTTAAACTGCATGGTAGACCTGACCTTAATTTTATGGTATATTTATTTTAGAGCTACCTTTAGCGCATTTTTTTTAACAACCACCTTTTCCTCATTCTCACGCTGTATGGTATTCTAGAGCTAACTTTATTTAATTTATTTTAAGCTGCCCTTTGTTTTCCATTCTCACGCTGTATGGTATTCTAGAGCTAACTTTATTTAATTTATTTTAAGCTGCACTTTTCCATTCTCACGCTGTATGGTATTCTAGAGCTAACTTTATTTAATTTATTTTAAGCTGCACTTTGTTTTCCATTCTCACGCTGTATGGTATTAGAGCTACCTTTAGCGCATTTTTTAACAACCACCTTTTTCTTATTTTACCATTTTTAACATAGCCTTAAAACTCGGCATGCATCAATTATGTTGTTTGTTTGGATATATTGATTTTTTTAAATTTTTTTATGTTTCATAATTTTTGAGAAAAAAAAATGATTTATTTATTATTAATCTTTTTATTATTACTCCACGCCTTAGGGTCACTTATTTATGTAGTTTCTTTTATTTTATTTTTTTACCAGGCGTGGTGTATAGGGATAGAATTCCCATTTCTTTAGATGCAAATATACATGTTAAATACAAGATCCTTACATAACCTCCTGATTATCCTACAAAAAAAGATAGCGAAAAATAATAATATATATATATATATATATATATATATATATATATATAAAATATATATATATAATATATATATATATATAATATATATATATATATATATATATATATATATATTATATATATATATATAGAGATGCATAGAGAGAGAGAGAGAAGAGAAGAGAGAAGAGAGAGAGAGAGAGCCAAGGTAAAGGAGTGATAACAAAAAAATATTTTGTACGATTTTGATACTTTATTAAACTTTATCCAGTTTAATTAATATTTATCTTTTTTTAAAGGGCATTAATCCAGAAATAAAGGGCCAGGAGAATATCTAACGATAAAAATGTATGACACTACAGGAAAACCAAAAATACATATTTTGAATCAGCGCTTATAAAGCTTATTACCGGAATGTAAAAAAAAAAAAAAAAAAAAAAAAAAAAAAAAAAAAAAAAAAATCGAAAAGTACGACACTTACAGAAAAAAACTATTAACATATTTGGAATCAGCGTATATAAAGCCTTAATTATATGTAAATCTCGTTTCATCCCCCCCCCTCTGTCCCTCATCGGGCTTAAGCCCCCTAAAACATTGAAGTTCAAGGGAAATAATATCTATTAGGGCTCCAGCCGACATGGGACAGAGGGGGGGACAAATAAACCGAAAAGTCCTCTCCCCTTGTCGTCCACACACCATTACAGAGCCAGAGAGAACCCCGACCGCGAGTAGATGCAATCGTGTTTTTGCGGAAATTCTACCCTTGACGGTATCGTTACGATTTTAAATCATAAAAACGACTTGTCCATAATAGGCTTTATAGGACTGATTTCCAGAATATTAATTTATTTTTTTATTGAAGTTGTCGTACTTTTCCGTTGTTTTTTTTTTATTTTTTTTTTTTCTTTTTTTTTTTTTTTTTTTTTTAACCCGGTAAGAAGCTTATACCTGCTGATTCTAAAATATGTATTTGGCGATTTTTGCCTGTAAAGTGCATACTTTTCGATATAATTTCTCCTGGCTCTTTTCTGATATTTTTCCTTTTTAAGTTATTTGTAAAACGTATTTGTCATTTAATTTTATCTATTTAATTAATAAATTCTAAAAAACCCCACCGTTAAGATATTCATTTTATTTTATTTGAACGAAAATTATCGTACCTAAGAAAATAATTAAAAACTAAACACAATTCGAAATAAGTTCAATACAATATTTTTAATAAAAAAATTTAGTAAAAAAAAACGAAAGAAGAAAGAAAGGAAATCTGAGCTTTCCACACCGAAAGCAATTTTTTTGTCAATATACTGCATTTTAACTTTTTCAACATAAAAAAAAACTACGCAAGAATGCGAGCCATCCATCACATGCTACCATAGTAATATATATATATTATATATATAATATATAATATAATATATATATATATATATATATATATATATATATATATATTATATATATATATTATATATATATATATATATATAAATATAATTATACATATATATATATATAATATAATATATATTATATACAAAAGGTGGCATAACGCGTTAAAGCGTTAAAGCGTTAATCCGTTAATTAACTCGTTAAATTTTCGTTAACTTTTTAACGCTTTCGTTTAATTTCGAAAAAAATTAAACGGGTCTAAACGAGTTAATACTTCCCACATCCACCCTAACCGTTAAACTTAAATTTATCAGTTATAAAATATTCATTTATCAGATTTTTAATGTATTAAGATTCGTTTCGATAAGAGATAAAACTTTTTTTTTTTTTGTTCCAAAAATCCTAAACGCTTCTCTCAATGGCTCAAAATGTGTTTATTTTTACACGGTTATTATCCAGTTACAATCCTATAAAATTTGTCATAGAAAATTGCTAAAAAAAAAAATAAAAAAATAAAAAAATATTGTTAATAATTATAGTAATATGATTAGAGAGCCTATTTAGAGACCTTTTATTGGTTACTCGTTAAAATAAATAGACTTTCTATTAAATTTTGCTTTTTTTTTTACTAAAGAATACCCCAAGGGTATACCGCACCGATGGCAGGAGTCGGGGTCTCTCGGCCTTCCGGGGAACTACGGGGTAGGACTAATTCCCCCCCTCCGGGGAGGGTCTCCGGAACCCCCGCTTTGGTATTTGGGTGTCGCGGGGGTTCCTCCGCCCCTCCCCTACGGGGTATGGAAAACGTCCCCCCCCTTGTGTTCCCCGTCGGCTCGAGCCCCCTACATTGCCGTGTAATACCTTTACAAATAAAATATATATATATATTATGTTCCCTGCTCCTAAAAAAAAATAGCCAATATTTATTTTATTTATTTATTTATTTTTTTACATTTTCCGAACTAAAATTTTACAAGGATTCCAAAAATGTATTCCTTTTCGCTGTAGCTATTTTAGTTTTTGAGATATGTTTTTTTTTTTTTTTTTTTTTTTTTTTTTTACAGTTTCCGCAATAAAATTTTGCCAGGATTCCAACAATGTATTCCTTTTCTCTGTAGCTTTTGTATTATATATATATAGATCGATGATAGTTGTGGCTTTAAACCAAAACATCACCTATAATATATATATATATATAATATAATATAATATATAATATAATATATATATATATTATATTATATAATATAATATATTTATTCATATGTTTCATCAAAGGGATATATAGATATATATATCTAAATATATAAATTTTTTAAAATATTATATATATATATATATATATAATTGTCCATATGAAACCTGGCGTAATTTTAGGGGGCCAGGGGGCGCCATGCCCCCCCCGAAAATTTTCTAGACACTAAAAAATTAAGTATTCATTATCGTTAATAATATAAAAGTGCAGAAAGTAAATTAATTTATATAATTCTCGCTGCCAGGAACCAATCTCGTAATCCATTAGTTAAAACTAACTTGAAACCATCAGAGAAAATGCCAACATTAGAATTTCAGCCTGATTTTGTAAGAAGTGCTAAGCGCATCTGAATCTAACTGAGTATTGAAATTGCCTTGTTCCAAGAATTAACAAATTCCAAAAATACAGACCCAACATTCCTACTTCCGACCCCACAGACTTATAGCACATCC
>JABUQX010020756.1:60000-64332 GCA_015478945.1 Trachelipus rathkii
TCAATGTTTTTCTAAATCCTTTTTCTACTAACTTGGACATCATCCCTGAAGAACTTCAACTCGAAGTTATAGAAATGAAGTGTGATATAGCTCTCAAGAATAAGTTTTTAGAAGTAGATATCAAAACATTTTATAAATATTTGGACATAAATATCAAATTGAAGAATTTTGCAGGCATAAAAAAGTCAAGTTAATAGGCTCGGTATGTTTATGAACAATTTTATTCTCAAAACTGAACATTAATAAGTCAAATTCGAAATGTCGTTTCAAGACTGACAGACACTTTTTCTTGACATGGGAAAAAATCTTAAAAAAAAAAAAAAAAAATAAAAAATTTGGCTATAATAAAAGTTGCAACACTAATCTATCTACAGAGTTTGATATTTTGGTGGAAAAGAAAAGAAACCAAATTTCAGGAGGCTGTAGTAATAGTGAGAGCTAAGGTAAGAATAAAGTAATTTTTCTCTGTCACTGTAAAATTAGAAATACCTATCTGAAAATGTATTTTTTATCAAATTAGCGAAATTTATACTATGTATATACACTATTAAGAAGGGTATAACTATAACAATTCATTTTTGATTTCTATCGAGCGAAATTTACGTAAGCTCAAATCCAGGCAGCGAAGCACATCGAGCTTGACACCCCTCAATACTGAAACGTAAGTTTGCTTTCCCCTAGATTTATAATATATATACTATATATATTAAATATAATAATATATATAAAAATAGGACAAAAATAAAAAATATATATATAATATATATATTATATATATATATATATATATATATTTATATAAATTATATATTTATTTAATAGTAATATTATATATATATATATGATATATTAATATCTATTTGATATATATATGAATTATAAATATAGATACATAATTATATACTATATATATATATATATATAATATATAATATATAAATATATATATATATATTATATATATATATATATATATATATATATATATATATTACTGTGCTATATTTAGTGATGTATCGGATGTCATATTTTAATAGTCGTGGCATGTCGAGATGTCTAAATTTTTCACATCCGCGGATGTGAATGTTTCATTTCCATATATAAAGGCCATATAGGTTCATAAAAACTTTATATAATATAATATTATATTATATATATATATTATATATATATAATATAATATATAATATATATATATATAATATATATAATAGATATATATATATATTAATATATTATATATAATATATTATATATATATATACTATATATATATTATCAGTGGCAATAACCTGGAAGGAATTACCAGCTTGTGTAGGCAGAGTTTTTAATAATATAATATATATATATGATATATATATATATATATATATATATATGATATATATATATATATATATAATATATATATAAATATATTGACGGATGTTGAATCTGGGTTGGATATCATAAAGTTGAATGGGGGAAAGCCTGGCAGAGACAACAGTTTTTAATACTTAGGAACGGATATTGGGGCTTCGGAGGTATGAAAGAAGAGATTGACCAATAGGGTTGCTGAGGTTGAAAGAGTATTAAGTAGCCTTATAGAACTATGGGAAAATGGAAATTAAACAAGGAGATAAAAAATGAAATGTTCGAGTGTAATTTGTTCCCAACTGTTCTGTCATGGAATGTGAGACGTGCGGCATTAAACACTAAGTGAAAAAACAGAGTTGAGGTTTTAGAAAATGAAAGTTTACGAGGATGTTTGTGGAATAAAGATAGTCAGATAGAACTTAATAAAGTAAGGATAAAGGATATGTGCCGATGGGAGAAATGTCTGATGGAAAAGCAAATAGAATACTAAAGATGGTATGGGCACGTGCTTAGAATGAATGATAATTAATAGATTGACTAAGAAGGTTTTTAAATCCGAAATGGTAGGCAATAGGAGAAGGGCAATCCCAAATGGAGTGGGTTGTGGAGTAAGACCTATTAAATAGTCAAAGGGATTAGTATGGATGAAGAATATATGATATTAACGCGACGACAGGCATCCCACTTGGAGAAGAAATAGCTTCATGGAAAAAGTTCCGTCAAGGCGTGCAATTAATGAAACTTACCCTGGAACATAGCAAAAATAAGCCAAAACAGCCATTTCCGATATCTGCAACTGACGACCATCCCTGCCACGTTATGATGGGGAGACGGGTGATGAGCAATAATAATTATATATTAATTTAATTATATATTATATATATATATACTTATAATATATATATATATATATATATATATATATTTAATATATATATATATATATATATATATATATAGCTAGACGGTATCCCTTATAATATTTTAATTAATTATAATACGTACCTATTTAGTTTGATGAAAAGCTTGTTACATTATATTAAACAAATACTATAATTTTAAATCACATTGTCCAACTCTCGAGTTAAATTCTCCTTAGCCTGATTCATTTTTTTAAAATAGATAAGCTGTCTCGGTTTTATAGATAATTTTTTTTTAAAGCGTTTTTCTTTAATATAAAATCTACACTTACTCCATTATTTCACTTAATTTTATCGTTATTAATTGCTAAATACCACTTAAATAAAATTAATATAAAATTAATATTCAATATCAGAACAATTAGACACACATCGATAAAAAAATTTCAAACAAACTGCACCATAGCCACAACATTTCTGTAAATATTACGGCAAGAGGACAGGGAAAAGTTTCACGTATATATATTCGATATTTTTATCGATTAATTAGAGCGTAGACAGACAGCCCGCTTCCTTATTGTAAAATGACGTCATTGTATTCGTCCGCCAGCGGGCCAATGATTTTTCTCCTAAAGAATCAGATCGTTAGGAAGCGAGAAGTTCATAAATAATTCAATATTATTATACGGCTATAATTATTGTCGTGTTTATTCTTTTAATTTATATGGCTAATCTTATATAAACTTTTTATTAACTTTATATAAAATTTAATAATTTATATTACTTTTACAATTTAAATTTTCAATTATTTAAAACCTCAAAAAAATATTGGGTAGGAGCTACCTACCCGCCCTACCCTAACATACGCCGCCTGATATATATATATATATATTATATAATATATATATATATATATAATATATAATATATATATATTATATATATCATATATATATAATATATATATACTATACCTATATATATATATATATTATATATAAAGGCAAAATGCCAGTAGCAGCATTATAAAATAGTTGTAAGGCATTTTGCCCATTTCAAAAGATGTTCGCCCAAAATTTGTCCCAGACATTTTTTGCCCATGTTCATCAAAATGCCCGCCCAAAATGCCTAAGCATTCATAAAATATCATTAAAAGGATGGATTATTGACAGCATTTGGGAAAGAGAAACCCTTCAAAGAATAGTTATTTATTTTTCGCATATATACTATGACAAATGTGAAAATTTAAAAACTGGTTATGTTAGAGGAAATATAAGTTCGTAAGAAGATATTACCTGTTGTTAACTGACGATATGTCGTTAAAACTAAGCATAGGCGCATCGTTTTAAACGTTTTTTTGCTGAGCTAATTTAGGTTTGCCTTTTGAGAAGAATTGCAAGTGGTCTACTGAAACTATTCATAGTTCAAAATGAATGTTATATTCGATATGAGTGACACTTTGATGAATGTAGTGTAAGTTCATAGTTTATGATGCTGGTATTCTTTGGATAGCATGGCCACTTTGTTAAGTGGATTTGTTAGGTATTACTGCTTTAGCTGTGTTGCTGATTTATCAGTTGAAAGTGGGGATGCATTGACGTTTGTATTCCTGTATACCTACTTTACCTTTGAATAAGTCATGTTGCTATAGTATCACACCTCATCTCCACTATCCATTATTACGAATACCTCACACTCTGCTATCCTTAACAAATGCACGACCACGAACAACTAATCAATACATTACAGTCTCCACAGTATATCTCTATATAGCCGGCGCCATATCATCGTCATATCCACGTCAAACCTATAGCACTATCACTCCACTAACGACATCCAGCCTATACACAATCCAGATCATCACGAGCTATATCTCTACTACCTTCGATCTAACTCCTCATATATTCTCAGTTCAGCTATTGTATATGTTAGCCTTTATTGATGTGAAAAAACTTTGTTACGTTAGCATATATTCTTTGGTCTGTATGATAATTAGCGAAGGTTAGATAAATGTTTGTTAAATATTACTATGTTAGATAAAAATTACCAATTGATAATGTTACAGATATGTTTGGAAAAAAGTGTGCAACAGCTACGTCTGTATTGCACTAGTAGT
>JABUQX010020757.1:0-15888 GCA_015478945.1 Trachelipus rathkii
ACAGTGTGATGTATGTGCTGGATTGAAACCGCAGTTCTTCAGACCGAAGCCTACCACTCTTATTCAGGCTATGAATCCTATGGATCGATTGAGTATAGACTTTAAAGGACCATTAATCCTCTGAATCTCCTCATAAATATATTAATTCATATGGGTGGAGAGTTTCGCGTTATCCTTTGCCATTCTTGTGCGAGATACTTTCTTCTGCCAATACCGTATTTCTTGTTTTAACTATCAAATATTCACCACGTAACTTGGCATGCCCTGCTTCCGTGCTCGATCGTGGGTTTCTAGCTTTATGTCTTTTGCTGTGCGCAGTTTTTTTTTGAGAGGGGTTAGCTTCAGTAGGCGTAATCCCTACCGAAACACTGGAATGCTCAAATGTGAAAGATAAATGTGGGTGGTTTGAGAAATCCTTTCTTTGGCTTTGGCTTTCTTGCTAGAGATCTATAACGAAATCTGTTTGTTCTGCCCCTCCATTCCATTCGATCTCTTTTGTGTACTGCCACAAATTGTACCCTCATGAGCGTTTCTTTAAATTCCCTCGTCGTAGTACGACAGGAATCAGTTTACCTAGTTGGCTTACTCCCCAAAGCTTGGTATATTTACTATATTATAAACAAGGATGATCCATTAGTTGAACAGGTGAAACTATTAGAGGTTACTCCTACATATGCTCATGTACGATTCGACAATGGAAGGGAGGATACAGTTTCCATTAAGGACCTCTCCTCTTGTCCAAAGGTAATTATTTCTCCTGATGAAGATGTGTCTGAGCCTCATACTGTTGTTGCTGATGATTCACCTCTTCTGCCCGATGATATTGACAGTGAACGTGAGCGGGTTGAATCTAATGATGCAGGTGAACGGAATGCAGACATTTCAAATGAACCTGAGATGGGCACCAAGACTTCTCTACCCCCGATGAAGACCCATTAGTATTACGAAGGTCTACTCGTGATGAAGACACAGTGGCGTGACTCATTTGTAAAGTTATAGAATTTTGATTGACGATTTGATTAAACTATTATGTCTCTGTTTTTTGTGATATCATTGTTTGTATTAGATTCATAAGTTAGTTTATAGATTTTTGTTTAAAGATCTATATTTCAGTTTTGTGAAATCAGATTGTTTGTATTTCAATTTCATAGCTTTTTCCATTGCTTAAATCCTTGAGGAGGGATGATTGTAATTATTCTTATTCTTATTATTATTTTATTATTATTTATTTATTAATTATTTTATCTATCTATTCTTATTTTATTCTTATCTTATATTATTATTATTTATTATTATTTATTATTCTTATTATTATTATTATTATTTTTTATTTGATGATTTTGTTGTTTATTTATCTATTTGCAGGATTAAATTATTGGCAATTTTATGCTCATATAGCAATAAACCAATGTTATGACGGATCCGGAGAATCAGGCTTTATATTATTTTCTATATCTGTGTACAGCAATATCAACCAGAACATATGACGATACAATAATATATTATATATTATTATATATATATATATATATATATATATATGTCCATATATATATAAAATATTCAAAATAAATACTCTTTATATGTATAAAAGTATTATATATATTTATATCAGAATAACCAGTACTTTATCTTTACAATAAATTTATATGTAAATAATAGTATATTAAATTATTTTAAATATTAATTTCTTATTAAAACAAAAGCTAAACATGCAAATATATTATATCCCACGGTTTTCGAAAGTACGAATACTTAGAAAACTACAAAATATAATATACAAGCATCAACAAAAAGTAAAAAAAAATACCTAACTGAAATTTTAATGCAAATGATAAAACAGCTGACTTTACTAATGACAGACAGACATTCAAACCAACGTTCAATATTGAAGATATTGAACCTTGATGAGAAATAAATATTAAAACAAATATTTAACTTTAAACTTTTTAAATGAAAATATTTCAATGAAATCTTTACCAAAGAATTTAACACATTAAAAAAAACATAGAAATATTCAACAATTAAATTGACGCTGTGCGCAAGCAAAAATACCTGTGAAACGCTCCTCCAAAAAAAATTGGAAACACCTTACTCATAAATATTAATTAAAAAACGAGCTTTACCTGAGACATTAAATTAAAATAATGCATAAAATACACGTCACTATTTTTAAAAACCAAATGAAATATTAACCAATATAATATTAACACTTTTAACACACAAAAATAATTAAAATAATAAAACCATATATAATTAACGTGATATTGAACAAGAGAATTACACATATCAATTGGCAGACGTTATCAACCCTATTGCCACATAACCATTATCATACGTCCGCGCTTCAGGAAATCCAAAGGGAAAAGTCTCTCTCCAGCCATATCTCAACCTTTTATACCACTCCATTTGATCAATGATACAAAACTAACCAATAAGAAAACAACACAAACAGAAAAACAGAAATTGACTACACCTTTCTTACTCATTAGCAGGTAAAATATATACATTCAATTAGAAGAGTGGGATGGCAATCTGGCAATAGAGTGCTTGCAGTAAAATAAAAATAAAACAAAATACCTTCTGATCTTACCTCAAATGCTTAACGTCTATTGCAAAAATTGCGCTACACACCTTTCAAGCAATTAAAATCTAAAATAATAAATGTACAGTTCTTTCATACAATATTCATTTAAACTTTATTATTATTATTATTATTATTATTATTATTATTATTATTATTATTATTATTATTATTTTAATTATTTCTTTTATTATTATTTAATATTTATTATTATTATTATTATTATTTATTATTATTATTATTATTATTATTATTATTATTATTATTATTATTATTATTATTATTATTATTATTATTATTATTATTATTATTATTATTATTATTATTATATATTATTTATTATTATTATTATTATTTATTATTATTATTATTATTATTGTTATTATTATTTTATTTTTTTATTCTTCTTATTATGAATTATTATTATTAATTATTTATTATTATTTATATAATATATATTATATATTATATACTACTTATATATATATATATATATATCCTTATTATACTATATTTATATATCTATATATTATAATATATTATAGACTATATATATATCTATTATATCTCAAATAATTCTATATATATTGTTAACATATTATAATATTATAAATCTAATTATAAACATTATTAACTATATTTATTTGGTGGCGGTCTGGAAGGAAGGGGGTCTAGCGACGACCGATGAGTCGCAGTGACAGCCTCCGAGGACGACGTCAATTCATTCTGCGACTAAGTCACTCTCTTCCATCATCTAGTTTCAGCTAATGAAGGTGGTTCTCAGACTCATTACATCATCATATTGGTGGCACCGGATGTATAGTGCCACTTGGAGTGGGCACACACGACACCACAGCATCGCTTTCCTCAAGTTGTGCATTCGTGGTAAGACAATTTCGATTGTAGAGTTTGTTTTACAAATCGTTCCACCGCGGCCTTACATCATTAAGTTTATTCTGCTGGCCGTTGCTCTGTTCGCGTCATGCTGTAAGCCTGTACTGGTGCTTCTCAGTGCGTCAGACGCAATGAGTAGGTCAGAGTGTCGAGCCTTCTCGGTGGTTTAATGTGTGCAACCTGCTATAATACTTGACAGCTACATCGGTCCTTACGTGCGCAGCGATAACCGACGGAGTGGGCGCCAGCCTGTTCACTGGGGGCGCGTTCTATGGCGTCTGGTGAGGGGCTGCGCACGGACCGATAGAATCCAAGCAGCCCCACGGGACGACGCTCATTCATATCGCGCCACGTCCTCTCTTCGCATTCTAGTTTTCCAGCTATGAGGTGGTTCTCAAGACTCACCTTACCTTCTAATCTCTATTATTATATTTATTATATACTTAATTTATATTATATATTATATATTTATCCTATATATCATATAATAAATACTATTATATAATATATACTATATTATATATATATATATATATATCTATTATAGTATAATGTATATTATTATACTTATATATTTATATATATATATCTATATATACTTATCTATATATTTACTTTCTCTCACTATCTTATATACTACTCTTCTATATATTAGTATATTATACTATTCTATTACAGTATACTATATCTCTATATATAATATATATATATATATTAATATATTATATACATAATTATATTATTTATACTATTATTACTATTATCTATATTTCATATATACATATATTAATTACTATATAATATATTACTATATATATTATATATATTATAATAATATACTATCTGCAATATGTTTCTTGAGTGAAAATTAATATAATATATGAATAAATATCCATAATCATAATATCAAATAATAAGCCCCAATATATTACTTATAAAATAATAATAATAATAATAATATTAATATTTTATTATATTATTTTTACAATCTAATGTGTAATGTATTTGTGGTCAAAGTTATTCGAGATTCCCTTCAATAGTGAGGCTATAATCCACTGCGACAATTTTTCGTTGCAGACCAGTGAAAGCACAATATAAATCAAAAAATTTTGTTATTGAACATTTTTGTAAAAGATTTCAGGCTTCTACTGATATATATAATATATACATATATTTATAAATTTCTACACATCTAATTATATTAATATATCTAGTACATTATATATATATAATGTAAACCTATTTTCTATAAATACATATTTTCCATGGGCCTGAGCTTGCGCATGGTCCTGACTTGCCAGGCAGCAAAACACATTTTGGGAAGATGATTCATGCAGAGTGGTAAGGAGCTGTTCAACAATATAGTCATTAATTTTTCAAACTTATTTACCCTCATTGATTCTAGTTCGGAAAAATTCCCATATCTGTCCCACAGTACTGCTCATATCGACTCCTTCTCTCCACTCCCTTCCTATCCATCCACAGTCACAAACCTTTACCACGACTCACTATCACATTTCTCTTTCATCTTTCTTTCATAACGAGCATCAAATTTACCCTTTCTAATCTCTTTACTTATTCCCAAAGCGACCTTGTATTTTTCGTCGAAATTGTGTGAATCGTCTGATACATGGATGTTGAGAGAAATAATAGAGAGGAAATGAGGGGTAATGGATGCTTTAGAAAATTTGAATTTGATTTGCATGCTGTGACTGAAACAAAGATGAAATGTAGTAGTAAAAATGAGTGGTGTGGGGTGAAATGTTTGTATGTGCTGGAGTGGACAGGAATGAGAGGTGGGAGAGGAGTTTCGATTTTTTATATGGAAGTTGTGTCAGCGTATGTAGAGGATATAGTTCTAATGGATTGGAAGAGACAGTATGGTACTTAATAGGGTAGGAGGTAGGTCAACTGTGGGACCTATAGAATTAGTTTATTGAGTGTTGTAGGGAAGATCTCTGCTGGTATTTTGGTTGAAAGAGTACGTCGAGCGACTGTGTGATTGATTGGCGAACACAAGGTGTAGTTAAAAGTGGTAGAGGACGAGTAGATCATAATTTCACATTGAAACAAACGATTGAGAAAATGAAAGAATAATAAATTGCATTTAGGTTTTTTTATTGTACGCTGATGATTGTTTAATTAGTAGAGCCGAAAAGGTAACTTTTCTCGTTGCATAGTTATCGTCCTTTGGTAACCTTTGCAGCTTATTGGGCGATGCCAGCAAATTTTTCTTTCTTGTATTTTACGCTGAAGCGCTCAGAACTATTTTCAACACAGATTATTTTTTATATTTCTGGGACATTCATATCCCTTCAGGTTCCCTTTGTGACTTGTACAGCTAAAGGACGGGGCTTTCTAATATTTCTCTAGCAAAATTCATTAAATACCAAAGTATTTCCATGCCATAATTAAACGGCCATCATAGCTCTGTGTTCCCTGTTAAACACTTATCTGCATAAAAACCTTCGTTCTGTAGAAAATTATCTATTGTAGCAGCTATAAAATTTTTTTTAGAGTCTATTGCAGCCAATTCCAACATGAGACTTTCTTTTTATTTCTTTCTTTCAATATTACAACCAATTTAGATGCTCCTTTCCCGATCTTTGCAATTACAATGAAGGTATAAAATTTCTTCGTGTTTTTATAGGATACAGATGACAGTCTGAACTTTTCCCAAAAAATTATTTTTTTTAATTCTAATTCGAAAGAAGCTCATAGTTATTTTGCAGACACTTTTACGACGACATCTCCATATCTCTCATTTTTGAAGCGTTAACCGAACCGATTTGAAAGAACTTGCATATGTTTTAAAGCATAGGATATACTAGTAGTGTTGTATTTATTATTCTGGATAAAAGGTATTCGAGTGTCGGGATTGTGGGATGATTATGCTGTCCTTATTTTAAGGAATATTTTTATAACTTCAATTTTAGTCTTATACGAACTTTACAGTACATTATTAAAAAATGAGTATTTAAATTTAGTGGCATTAACATGAAGATTATCAATCTTCTACGATTACTTGACTTTCCATTTTTTGTTGTGCAAGTGAATTTAAATTTCACTTGTAAGCGATACTTGGTAACTTACGACAGGCAGACAAACCTATTAGTTCCTTACTTGATATCTTGATACTATGATAAAAGCCAACAACCTTCTGCGCACGTGGCATTTTCAACATAACGGAATCTGAAGCTTTCGTACTCTCAAAAATAATATTATCATGTGACAAAGTTACTACTATAAAGGAGGCCATAAAAATCTTTCCATTTCCTTTTGTTGAAAATTATATATAAAAGCTAAACAATTCTTTAATCTACTTACCATAATTTGTTAATTTCTCATTATTCTCTACCGAAGAAATTGGAATTAAAAGCTTTAAAAACGTAATACATTTTTCATAGTATCCAACTTTTTTACGCCAATTTTCATATATTAAACATAATAAATTCTTCCTAATAGAGACATTTTTATTAGATGTTGCATGGCAATATACATTACATTATTTAAGTTATTTACGGTATTATTGTTCTTTCGGGACCGGTAGCCCGTTACTCATTCCTGTTCTTCAGTTACTAGAATAATTTTGTTGTTATAAGATACATTACAGTTTAATATCGTTCTTATCAGTGATTTTTGCTATACCAACCAGAGGCATCTAATTCAAATGTGGAGAGCTTTCCCCCAGTTTCCTATCTTGAATGGTCTCTTGGGCTGCTAAAGAGGCATTTTAATGTATTTTACCATTATGATCTTCTTGCCAGATCTCTTTCTATATCATCATCATTCTTTGTCTTCTACATTAGCGTCTTTAATTTTCCGTTTGCATGAAATTTCTTTTTATGCTTTTTTCATTTTCATTTACTTTTTTTTTGCGTTCCGTGTTTAAGACTGTGCCTTTTAAAATTTGATTTATCGTTACTTTTGATGATAGTACAAACATGGGAAGGAAAGAAGATGCTGGAAATAAGGTCAATTTAGTTTCTTGTAAATCATAAATGAAAACTTAACTCGTCGTAAAAACACGTCATAACTTTCGGAAGTTTATTTTCAAAATATCTTCATACATAATACTTGGAACTTATCTTAGAAAATTTTAGAAAAACATTTTTTCATAAAAAAGCTTTCAATCTTACCATAAAATTCTACTATCCCAGCCTTATTTTAATATCTCTGTTTCTTAAAATAATTTTTCTCGCGTAAGAAGAAGAAGCAAATAAAATTAAATGACTCAGAAAATTACTCCACTATGGGAAAAGTTTATAATTTATTATAAACCAACTCAGTAGTGGAAAGATAACCACAAATGGTATAAAATTTATACTATTTGTAAAATAATAGCCCCATAACGCCATTTTTTGTATTTTTAAATGAAAATACATAAATGACATTAATTCAGTATTCTGTTTATATAATTTATGCTACTAATAAGAACGTAAGGTCTTATCATTACCTTATCTTCAACTTATGCATTTTATTTTATAATTTTATATACGGGTCATGTTATCGTTATTCTTTATTTTAATAACTTATCATATTCGTGTATTAATCTCCGTATTGATTTTTCAGAGCCGAACCTCGCTTTCCTGCAATGCGCTTATTCCTCTCTTTGTTTGTTTTTTTTTGAGTTGCAAATGATTCATTGCTTGTCGTGTGCCGTGCATGATTGCAGATTTTTTGTTATGGTGTTCTGAATGAACCGGATATAATTAAACATAAGTTGTTTCACTGTCGCGGTCATAAATCTTACACACATGAATTTTTACATTATTCATCTTATTCAATTCCTCACTCTCCTCGTTTGAATTCGTTTTTACTTAAACGTTCAAAATGGGGGGGAGCTTAATCTTAGCGGGGAGGAATGTAGAGGTGTCTACATTTGCTCCTGTTACACAGTAACAAATTAACTCTTTTCTTTAAACGAATTCCAACTCTGACTTAATTTGCAAGTTCCACTTCTGACTCGTAAATTTAAGAACAATTATTAAATAACTTTAAACCCTCATTATGCAAATTATTATATGACCTTGATGTTTTTCAGTTATATCATGAGACAAGTTCTCTTTATTTACAAAAACAATCTTAGTTAATCTTAATCTTAAGTAAACTTATAATTATAATCTTCGGATTTATAAGGTCAGTTCTAACTATTTTTTAGTCATAAGTGCTTTTCGCTTTTTGCTTCTTACTTAATTACATGAGCATATGAAATAAGGCATGCTTAATTCATAAATCCAATCCCCTAAATATTCATATTACAGTTCGTCTTCGGATACTTCTTCATTGTCTGTCTTTACGAGAAACAACTTCATAAACATCAAATCCCCATTAGGGGTAAGTAAAAGTTCTAAGTAGAGAATGGAAATAATCTTGAGTTAAAATCACTACAGTTTAATTTCCATTTTAGGTTCCATCCTTGGGCACATTCCATCCTTGGGCACATTTATCCTTGGTTTCATTTGAATTGAAGTTCCACCCGTTCCATCCTTGGGCACATTCCATCCTTGGGCACATTCCATCCTTGGTCCTTGGGCACATTCAATCCTTGGGCACATTTCATCTTTGGGTTCAGTAGAGCTCATTTCATATCCTTTGTGGGATCATTCATATACAGTCACATGCTGGACACAGCACAACGTGTATATATGTAATACTGAAATCACAATATGTTTGAATATGTATTGCCCTTGTGTTAGCGAATTTCCCAACGCGTGTACCTTTTTCCTAATTAAGATAAGTTGTTCATTATTGTTATAGACTTTGCCATCGTAACCATTATTGTTATTTGTTCATATCACTGTTTGTATAAACGCGGTAGTCATCTTTTTATTCTGGACGATCTTATCCTTGGTTGAAAGTTGTATTCTGTACAATTTAATTTGGGGTGAAAGTTCCTATTGGAAACCTTGTCTGTTGTTGTTGTGTTCTTTCTTCTTCAATAAGTATCTACTTATTTGTAACGAAAGTATATACTTCTTCTCATTTCATTATGTATTCCTTGGATGACTAATTATGTCAACTTTTTAGGCATTCCTCTTAGTTTTAAGTCTACCACTGAGTGGTCTTTATTTAGTCATTCCTGTGTGGACCTTATATCTTATTTATTGCAATTATTCCCTTTATCACATGAATGGTCTTAATTTAGACATTCATGTATTATCTCCTCATCGTCATTGCTGAATTACTTGTACATAAATGTAAATCCTGTTTATACTCTACATTGTACATAATAAGTGAATAAAACAATTCTTTTTCTTGAGTTTCATTCGCCTGGTGTTACAACGTAATTGTGTGCTATTTTTCCCTCTATTATTCAACCCTCCTTATAAACTTGCTGTCTTGGTGTGTTACCACATTCTTACGTTCCCCACATCTTTGAAACGCGACCCCTACACGAGAGGAAAGTCCAGAGACTCGTAACTCTGGGCTGAGGTATCAAGATTTACATTACAGACGACGATATCCGGCCACTCCTCAAATTTCCTGATACCCGGATTTCCTTATAAATCTTTAAGGTACAATATTTTGTTTGGTTTGTCATTTTTTTTATTATAGCAGCTAAGCATATATAACTAGTTCGGTATTTTAAGAATTATTGACATTTTCAGAAACCAAATTTCGAACGCGTGAGTGAACCGTTGCTTCACTCACCGTAACATATATATATATATATATATATATATATATATATATATATATATATATATATATTATTATATATATAATATATATATATATATATATATATATATATATATATAAGAGCGCTCGCTAGTAAATCGGTTGAATGTGAACGAGTTGATACTGAACAAATCTGGGGGCAAATGAAGGAAGCAATTGTTTAGTAGTGCAAAGGAAGTGTGTGGATGTGTAAAGTAGGAAGTAAGAATGTTTAACAGTGAATGGTGGAATGAGAGGTGATGAAAGCGGTTTAAAGGTAATAAAAAGAAGCGTGGTTGAATGTACTAAAGAAATGATGACAGTTTCAAATAGAAAAGATGCTTTTGAATTATTATAGGAGGGAAAAAAGAAATACTAAAGGTGGCATACGTAGGAGAAAACAAGAGGTAAATGAAGCAGTTTGGAAGGAGGATGAATGAGGACATACAAGGGAATAGGAAGCTCTTCTGGAAGGAAGCGCGAAAGGTTAAGAATGAGAATAAGGGGAATCTGCTTAAATAAAGAATTGGGATGGTGCTTTTGTAACTGATGAAATGGATGTGAGGGGAGTGTGGAAAGAACACTGAGAATCTGTATAATATTAACAGTAATGATGAGGTGTTAGTGGATGTGTGTGGTTTTGATGGTGCACAGAAGGCTATTAAGGTATTTTGCGGGATTGAGGTTTATTAGTAAAGAGGAGGTATGGGTAGAGTGGAGAAAGTTGAAGAATGGTAAATCTGCAGGTATAGATGACATTACTAGTGAATGATCAAGAGCGGAGGCGAGATGGTGATTGATTGATTTGGAAGTTGTGTAATCAAGGCGTTATGGAGGGTATAGTTCCAAGGGATTGGGGAAGCGGTAATAGTACCCTTATATAAGGGTAAGGGAGACAAGGGGAACTGTTAGAATTATAGGGAATAAGTTTATTGAGTGTTGTAGGGAAGGTATTATCTGGTATTTTGTTGGAAAGAGTGCGTCGAGTGACTGAGGGGCTTAATTGGTGAAGAACAGTGCGTTTGGTTGTAGAGGATGAGTGGATCAATCTTTACATTGAAACAAAATGATTGAAGAAAATGAGGGGAGAAGAAGAATAAATTATATTTAGGTTTGTATGGATTTACAACAGGCCGTATGATAGAGTTAATAGGGAGCTTTATTGGCAGGTAATAGTGATATATGGTGTTGGTGGTAGGCTTCTGAAATGGAATCAAAAGTATGTATGACTGTAGTGAAAGCGTGTGTAAGAATAATGGTGTCAATGGTGATTGGTTTAGGATTAATACTGGAGTGAGACAGGGTTGTGTTATGTCTCCTTGGTTATTCAATTTGTATATGGGATGGGGTTATGAAAGAATTCGAGGTGGGGATGGCAGGAAATGTGTTAGAATGTGGAGAATGGAGAGGAGTGGAGGGTGCCCTACTATTGTATGCGGATGATTTGGTTCTTGTGGCGAATCTGAAGAAGTTTGAGAGGATTGGTAGAAAGATTTGGCAGGGTATGTAAAAGGAGGGGGGTTTGAAAGTAAACGTAGAATAAGAGTAAGGTTATGGTTGTGAGTGAGGACAAGTCCTCAGTGTGAAGTTATGTTAGATGATGAGGAGCTGGAACAGCTGTCTGAGTTTAAATATTTAGGGTATGTGTTGGACTGAAAGGGACGGATGATGCAGAGTGTAGTAGGAAATGTGTGTGTAAATGGCAAGAAGGTGGCTGGTGCAATTAAATCGTTGGTGAATTACGGGGACTAAGTCTTGAGGGCGCTAGAGTCTTACATGAGGGTATGTTGTTACCTGTGTTTTGTATGGTAGTGAGACTAAAAATGGTCTGGAATAAGAAGTATAGATCTAAATTCAATGTGTTCAGATGGACAACTCTTAGGGGCATGCTAGGTGTGAAAGAATTAATCAAAATGAGGAATGACCGTATTAGAGAGTTGTGTGGTGTGAAGAAAGGGTAATGAGAGAATAAATGAAAGTATGTTGAGATGGTTTGGTCATGCTGAAAGGAGAATGACAGTCGGTTGTTTAAGCGGATGTATAAGTGGAGAGTGTGTTGTGGCAACCGACAGGCCTGGGAGAACCGAAGAGAAAGTGGATTGGGTCGGTGAACGAATGGTCTAGGAGAGAAATGTGAGTTTGGCAGAGGCCGAGAAATAAAGGTGCATGATAGGAAAGAAAGGGCGGGGTTTTGTATGGGGGCATGGGTGTGGCCCACCTGGCCAGGGGATGAACTTTCTTGAGATTTCCATAGTGAGGGTCCCGTCGCGGTCCCTGACTGCTCTACGGGTGGATTTTCTGTCCTGGTGAGCGAGCTTTCACTAATTAATGGTACAGAGGGGGCGGGTAAGGCTGGGCTTTCTTTTTCGACGTTTGTCATGTTCTCCTACTGCTTTTCTTTTCCGCGATGCTTGTAGCGCACCTTACCCCCAATCTTGGGGCAAAGAGGAAGATGAAGAAGAAAGAAAGAATATATATATTATATATATAATATTATATATTCTATATTATATATATATATATTATATATATAATATTATATATTATATATTATATAGATATATATATATATATATTAGTTAGTTAGAATTTGCTATTATAACATTAAAGTTAAAGTAGACTCTTAGTCTTTTGTTCTTTCACTTACGATTATTTCCCTTTCTTTTATTTCTTCTCTCTTTCCTTTTTCTTTCATCTTTTTTGTTTCTTTACTGTCTCCCTTATGGCATTCCGTTCTTTTCTTATTTTTATTTATTTTAATCTTTCCTTAGATATTTAGTTAATTATTAATAAATTAAAAATTTGCATTGAGAAAGTAAAATGTTTTTGAACTTGAAAAAAAAAATTGGGGGGTGGGGGATGTCTTTTCCAAAAATTATTAAACATTCATATATTTTAATTTATAATAATTGATTGCAGGTCTCAAAATATTGTTCCAAAATAAAGAGCCACAAGTTTATACCTTTGCTCTACCAACTTGTAGCCAGACTACAGTTAGGTAGTAGCCAGATCCAAGAATTCAGCTCTGTTCTTTCATCAATATTAGGTATAATCTTTTTT
This sequence comes from Trachelipus rathkii, assembly GCA_015478945.1. Taxonomy (NCBI): domain Eukaryota; kingdom Metazoa; phylum Arthropoda; class Malacostraca; order Isopoda; family Trachelipodidae; genus Trachelipus; species Trachelipus rathkii. The sequence goes on from JABUQX010020757.1 coordinate 13,202, forward strand.
CATTATTATTATTTCAAATAAATATAGCCAGCTTAATTATTGCTCATCTTAATTTAATCTAAATTGTAATGGATTTCATTTTAAGATTAAATATTATTTTATTTCCATTTATAACGAGGACTAGTAAAGTCATACAAAATTTACTACTCAAAAAAAGTGATTATTTCCCGGTTTCAGAACGAGTATGTCTTAACCACCCACATCATGGATTGCCTGTTGTGCTGATGTTAGCAAATTCTCATCTTGATGATGAAATAAATCAATCTGCTACAAATAAAAACAATAATGAAAAGCATCAGTTAATTAGTGAAGAGGTAACCTCATTATATTTTCAGGCCATGTTAATATATATTTATACTTTCAGTAGATCACATTTGTCAAAAAGTAAAATTTGTTTGCTTATTCTAATCAAAACAGCAGTAGTGTCGCTTTTTTTTTAACTTTTATATATATATATATATAATATATATATTATATATATATTATATATATATATATAATATATATATAATATATATATATATATATATATAATATATATATATATATATATATATATATATATATATATTATATATATATATTATATATATATATTATATTCTTCTTCATCTACCTTTTTTCTCCCAAGACTGGGGGTAAGGTGAGTACACTGCATCGAAAAGACAAGCAGTAGAAAGAATATGACGAAAAGTTCGAAAGAAAGCCCAGCCTTATCGCCCCCTCTGTACCATTATTAGTAAGAACTCGTCGCAATCAGAAAATCCACCCTAGAGCTTCACGGGACCGCGACTGACCCCCACTATGGTAAATCGGTCCAAATGTAGGGTTTCATCCTTGACCAGGTGGGCCACACCATACCCCTCCAAAACCCTGCCATTCTCTCCTATATGCACCTTTATTCTCGCCTCTGCCACTCTCACATTCTTTCCTTCAGCACTCCTTTACTGATTCAAATCCCCTTTTTCTTCGGTCTCCCAGCCGGTCCGTTCCCAACACACTCTTCCACTTATACCATCCGCTTAACCAACCGACTATCAATTCATCCTTTCCACCTGACCAAACCATCTCTACATACTTTCATTTATTCTCTCGTTTAACCCCTTTCTTCACACACATACAACTCTCTATACGTTCATTCCTATTTTGATAGATTCTTCTGCACACCTAGCCGCGGCCCCTGAAGATTGGTCCGATCTGAACACATTAACCTTTAGATCTATACTTCTTTATTCCGATGCCATAGTCTCACTACATACAATAACACAGGTAACAACATACTCTCATGTAAGACTCTAGCGCACTCAAGACTTAGTCCCTTTGCATTCACCCAACGATTTAATTGACCAGCCACCTTCCTGCCATTCACAACTTTCCTACTACACTCTGCATCATCTGGTTTCCCTTTCATCCAAGCATATACCTTAAATTATTTAACTCAGACACTTGTTCCTGCTGCTCACAATCTAACATACCTTCACACTGAGGACTGTTCTCACTCACAACATAACCTTACTCTTATTTGTAATTTACTTTCAAACCCCTCCTTTACACACACTGCAAATCTCTCTACCAATTCCTCTCAAACTCTCTAACAGTTCACCACACAAAACCAAAGCATCTGCATATAATAGGTAGGACCCTCCACTCGATTCCATTCTCCATCATTTACACACCATTTCTGCACACCTCTAATTCTTTCATATACCCATCCATATACAAATTGAATAACCAAGGAGACATAACACACCCTGCCTACTCCACTATTCTATTAATATTCAACCAATCACTTTTGACACCTTTATTCTTACACAGCTTCACTATCGTCATACATATTTTCGATTCCATTCAGAAGCCTACCACCAAACCATATATCATAAACCTGCCATAGAGCTTCCTATTAACCCTATCATACGCCCTGTTGCAAGTTCATAAAACCTAAATACAATTCCATTCTTCTTCTCCCTCATTTTCTCAATCATTTGCTTCAATGTCAATTTTGATCCACACATCCTCTACCACTCTAAGCGCACCTTTTTTCTTCACCAATCTGTCCGACAGTCACTCTTTCGACAAAATACCCAGCATATATCTTACTACAACACTCAATATAACTCATTCCCTATATTTCTAACAGTTCCCTTATCTCACCTTAGCCCTTATATAAGGGTACATTATATATGATATATATATTATATATATATATATATTAATTATACCTCACATTATAAGTATAATATAATATTATTATATATATATATATATATATCTTATATATATATATATATATATATATATTATATATTATATATATTATTTACATATACAGGGTGATTCAAAACCTCTTCGGATAAACTCGGAGGGCTGATAGATCAAACGAATAAGGAACATTTATTGTTAATAAGCTATGTTGTATGACGCCTCGTTTCAAAGTTACGGATGATGTAAGATAAACCACGTGATGTTTGACGCGTCGTCGTTACTTCGAAACCGGAGATTTTGGGTATTCTGATGTTATGGTATGTGGGTGCGTGCGTACATCTGTGTATTCCGAGGGGTTCATAGAGGTAACAATAAGGATATTTTTTTAAACACTTATGTGTTTTGACGCGAGGTTGTTAAAGCAATAATGGTAGCTTTGTTATGAAATCATCTCGAGGGCGCTGATGAAAGGCGAGCAAACACCA
>JABUQX010020758.1:0-5000 GCA_015478945.1 Trachelipus rathkii
TTTAAAGAGTGTCCTATTTTTAAGGTTCTCTTCCAAAGATTTTCGTAGTTTTTTTCCACATTTGGTTCCAAGGATTGTTGTCTGATAACGATTATTGTGGGGAAGACTTCGAACCTTCTTGCGCAATTGTCCAATAAGTTATTTTGTATTCTTTATTGATATCCTAAAGAAGTAAGATTAAATTCTTCTTAAACAGTGAGTCTAAATAGAGTATATATATATATATATATATATATATATATATATATATATATATATATATATATATATATATATATATATATATATATATATATATATATAGTATATATATATATATATATATATATATATATATATATATATATATATATATATATATATATATATATATATATATATATATATATATATATATATATATATATATATATATATATATATATATATATATATATATATATATATATATATATATATATATAATATATATATATATAATTTATATAGATACACATATAAATATATAATTATATATATATATATATATACTATATATATATATATATATATATATATATATATATATATATATATATATATATATATATATATATATATATATTATATATTTAGAGAAATGCTGGTCCAGGTTCCGGCCGAAACCCGATTTTAAAAGTTCCGATCTGGGCCGGTATATGTACCGAACGTTCCACTTTTCAAATGTCTTTCTTAAAAAAACGAAAATTGAGATTTGATCAAATTTTGATCAAACTCAACTAAATAAGTTTGCTTTCACTAATTATAGTAATTAATAGACTAATAGTACACAGTTTCTTAAAGTTAACACAAGAAAGGTTTATCACAATTCACAAATATGTATTTCTTTTCCTTAAGTTAAAATATAAGTTTTATCAGTTTTTTAATCATGGAGAGAGAGAGAGAGAGAGAGAGAGAGAGAGAGAGAGAGAGAGAGAGAGAGAGAGAGAGAGAGAGAGAGAGAGAGAGAGAGAGAGAGAGAGAGAGAGAGAGAGAGATCGCTGGTTTTTTTATACATGCTCCGAAATATCATGTTATTAAAGCCGTTTTCGTTTTTGCATTTGTGCTTACGAAACGTAAGAAATGCTCGAGTTTGCGTTCGTTTTTGTCAAACTTAGCGCAAAATCGTGAAAAATGCTCACCAAACGTAAGGAATTTCTTTAATTCTGTAAGGTTGCTATTTCCCGTGCTTGCCGAATTTAGCACGTTCTTACGAAAAAATGTAAAGATGGCGGCGTGGTAGGTCCGTTTGAATTGATGAATGTTTCATTCAATAAAATTAGCTTTAAATCTAATTTCTTCCAAATGGATAAACTCCATCACAATAGTTGATCAGTTATTTGTAATATGAACCATTTGTTATTTTTTTTATTTCTTTTTTTCCAAAACCACGTGCTCCATCACAACTGCTGATTCAAATTGCTTGTAAACAAAAGTGACATGAGAAATCGCTTTTGTTTATGCACGAAATTCGTGCTAAACTTGGGTAAGCATTTATCGAGCGTAAGCACAAATGACAAAAACAATAACGGTCTAACTCGGTCGACAATATCGCGTTACAAACTCGAGCAAAAATCTACCTTTTTTGCTCGAGCGATATCATTTTCTGATTTTTAAACTTTGAAGACCCGTAGAACTTTATATAGTATATTCCTATTTTACTTAATAAATTTACTGATCCGCTTATCCAAATTTTGGCTTACAGAACTAAGAACTAAGAGCTCACAATATGGATATGACAAGATGCCAGATACTTCTAGAGAGACTCCACTTGTTAATCAGACAAGTTTTCAGTAGAATATGTAAGGTGTAGCGGAAGTCGATAAGTTCCGGTTCTCTATCTATAAATATATATATATATATATATATATATATATATATATATATATATATATATATATATATATATTATATTCACATATATATATATATATATATATATATATATATATATATATATATATATATATATATATATATATATATATATATATATATATATATATATATATATATATATATATATATATTTTAATTTTTTTTTATTTATATATATATATTTATTTTTATTTATATATTTATTTATTTATTGCTTTTTTTATTTTTTTTATTTATTTACTTTTTTTTTTTTTTTTTTTTTTTTTTTTATTTTTTTTTTTTTTTTTTTTTTATTTTATTTTATTTTTATTTTTCCCCTGGGCTCCTCTTATATGGGGAGTCCAAACCATTTCTAGAAACTCGGCAACCTCCACCGGGAGGAGCCACAGGTCTCTTAGGGAGGTGATCTGATGTTATGTTCTGTAGGGAGTGTGAATGGGGACCTTAGAAGTAGGTGTTCACAGTTTCAGGCTCAGCATCTTTAGCAATTCTGTTTGATGATAACCAAGCTTCTAAGTGATTTAAGTAAGTCTGAGTGAGGTTTGTGACAGTGGGGTACGGAGGGGTCTGATATGGCTATCGTTATGTCGTCTGCGTAGGTTATTATTTTTGAATTGGGAGTTTGGGGGATAAGGATATCAACTGTAAATAGGTTGAACAGAAATGGGGATAATATGGAACCCTGAGGGACTCTATTTCTTAACTTTACTGTTTTTGAAATTTGGTGCTTGCTGGATTCTTGGGCTATGCGTCCTGATATATATATATATATATATATATATATATATATATATATATATATATATATATATATATATATATATATATATATATATATATATATATATATATATATATATATATATATATATATATATATATATATATATATATATATATATATATATATATATATATATATATTATATTTTATATATATATATATATATATATATATATATATATATATATATATATATATATATATATATATATATATATATATATATATATATATATATATATATATATATATATATATATATATATATATATATATATATATATATATATATATATATATATATATATATTTATTTAGTTATTTATTATATATATATATATATATATATATTGTCGAGATATTTTATAGATGAGGACACGCGGGTTCAGTATCAATAAATAACTTCTGTTTGTCTAGGGGTTTGAACTATATTAATCCTTTAAAACTTTGCTGAATAACTGGGCTCAAGTTCCAATGAGAATAGTTTCTAATAATCAGGTCGCTGTGCAGGATAGCAAACAATCAAGATAAAGCAGGAGTTTTACTCAAAAGTAATATTAGGAGATAACACAATCACAAGTTTCAAGAATGATAGTACGAAACGCAAAAAGCCCTTATCATAAAATCTCTGCCTTTTTATAGTCTTTGGCAGTATCTTAAATATAGCAATTAACTAAAATAATAATATCAATTCTTAACTTGATAAGTCTAAAATTAATTATATTCCTATCGTATTACAAGCTAATATTTTTATACATTTCAATTTGCCAAAATAAATCTTCTTTTATAAAATAATAAAATTGAGTGAATTATGAAATATTCTAAACTTAAATAAATAATAGCGAAATCAATAATAATAGTCTTTCCAAAATTAAATAAATAAACTAGTGAATCTCACAATTGAGAAACCATGGCCTTCAGGTAAGATATAACTTGACACACGCCCCTCCTAAGAAGACAAAGTGACGTGTCATCTTTCGTCTTGAAAAGAACGTCATGGATATCTTCGCCTGAAAAGAGTACAAGTCTTTCCTACGGTATTTGTACTGTGCCATTGCTTTCATCCACGCTGAAGAGTTTCTTATTTCCTCGATCTTCGGGATCGTTCCTCTGTTTGGTCCGTTTTGTTCTTCATCTTGACCTTTCGACATTGCAATGGAAGCAATCAAGATGGCAAACTCTTTCGTTTCTACGAAGGATAGGAGTTTTCTACTTCCAAAGTTCTTCTTCACCAAATCGCCTTCGATCATTCCTCTAAGCCAGTTCTCTTGGCCATCCAGAAAGAAGCGGCAAGGGCGCATTGGTCTGGACTTTGGCTGCTTAAACGTCCTAGATTTTGTTGGTGCATAATCCTTTGCATCTTCTGCTCCTGATGGAGAATGAGGATGCTCTGAATGAACTGACCTGGGACCTCCTTGTGGAGAAAAAGGAGTGGGAGCGGTCACTGCAACTTCCTCTTGGTTAACTACAGAGAGTTCATAATCTTTCTCCACTGCATGAGATTCTTGAACGAGAGGAGAAGAAAGAGCATCATAGAGTAATGTTTCAGCAGTCTCTACTATACCATTCTCTTCATGGTTTTGAAGTTCCTTCTCCTCTTCATTTTCTTCAGGTACTACTGCATCTGCATCATCATTTTCAGCTTGGATATTTTCCAAAGGAGTGGTCAGCTGATCTTCAGATGACGCCTCAGTTTGAGACTTTTTCTCTTCTTTCGACTTCCTTTCATATTCTTTTCTACTGGTGTCAACTGAACACTCTTCCTCTAATTTACTATTAACATCCTCAGGCATCACCGCTGTCACCTCAGTCTTTATTGTCTCATTAATACTGGCTCCAAAACAGCTTGAATGTGAGGAGTTTTCTTGATTTTGGAATGGGAGATTCCCATTCAAATTTTCCACTGTCTTACTATCTTTTGTAGCAGTTTCAGTTTCATGAGTTATTTCGGCGACGGATGTGTCTTTGCCGACATCAATTTTATCATTATTTTTTTTAATAGCATTTTCAGCTTCATAAACAACTTCGACAATGGTTGTGTCCACGTCGGTATTACTTTTATCATTTTTATTTTCTGTGGCATTTTCTGCTTCACAAGTAACTTCAACAATGGATGTGTCCACGTTGGTATCATTTTTATTTTCAATAGCATTTTCTGCTTCACAAGTAACTTCAACAATGGATGTGTCCACGTTGGTATCATTTTTATTTTCAATAGCATTTTCTGCTTCACAAGTAACTTCAACAATGGATGTGTCCATGTCGGTATTAATTTTATCATCATTTCCGTAACCTATTGTCTCCGGACCTAGCGCGCCTG
>JABUQX010020758.1:12500-15000 GCA_015478945.1 Trachelipus rathkii
TTTCGTTGGAAAATTAGCCTAAATATTTAACTCAACTACTACTAAATAATTTTTTATATTTTCTTATTAAGATAAAAATATAAATATGTATTAGATAATATTTAGGGCATTGTATTTATAATTTTTATTCCAATTTGTGATTTAAGTGGGTAATATTACAGTGGAAGGATTCTCATTTGTCACGAGCACCTACCAGATCAATAATAAAGTAGCAATGATAAAACTGTTACATTATTAATATTAGCAAGTTAGATTCCGACGTATGTAATATCATGGAATCATCACTAATAACATAATAATACATAATAATAATAATAATAATAATAATAATAATAATAATAATAATAATAATAATTATAATAATAATTATAATAATAATAATAATAATAATAATAATAATAATAATAATAATAATAATAATAATAATAATAATAATAAAGTTACACACCTTCAGTAGATATGAGCCCTTGAAAATTTATTTGCATGAAGCGCCTTGAGGAGTGCTGCCTGTTCATGACCTTGATGGGGACCGTATGGGTGTGGGGGAAGGTGGGCGGGAAATAGGAATAATGAAACGAGAATCTGAGAGAAAAAGGATAAAAAGAAGAATGGCGGTATATGTATTTTTGTTTCCTTTTAGTGTCTCTTTACAATAATGAAGAAGAAAATGGAGCAGAGTCGGAACCGATCACGAGCAATCAATCCTGCAAAAAACAAATAAATAAATAAATAAATAAATACCATAAATAAAGAAATAATTTAATATAAATAAATATATAAAGTAGATTAATGAATATATATATTACAGTATTGATGGAACGATGCCAAAATAATTTAAAATTATGATTAAAAAATTACAAAATTTTCCCATGCAGATAGATTTCCGCAAAAAAAATAAAAAAAAAAAAATAAAATAAAAAAATAAAATGCGGATTTTTATGATTTTTTTTAATGCTGATTTCAATTCATCGTTCTATGGTCAAAATTTTTAAAAATTTCTTCCCATTTCATAAAAATTGCCAATCTTTCCCCCCCCCCTCCCCAAATTCTGGATGCCAATTCCAATTCATAGTTCCATCATCATTTTAAAATAAAATTTATTTTTAATTTTTTGTTCTTGCTTCACAACATCAATTCCACCCGTACAAACAATACGCCACCTCCCCGGGCATAGGGGTATCTCTGCATTTTATTCAATTAAAAATAATAATAAACATTTTCCAAGCATAAAAAACCTCAATACAAAAAACTAAGGCCCTTTGTAATAATTAGCTCATGAATTAAGCAATAATAATTAATAATAATAATAATAATAATAATAATAATAATAATAATAATAATAATAATAATTAATAATAATAATAATTTGACAACATCCCGCCAAAAAATAAATATTTACTAATAACTTTCGATACGAAAAGTAAGAAGGAAAAAAGGGGTGGGGAAGGGTTAGGGATTGTTTGTGAGGGAAGTATATTTTTTTGAATGAAAAAAAAAAAAAATGTAAACTAGAATTATTTTTTTTTTTAGTAATACACGCGAGCTACGCGAATGTAATTACTTCCGTTTATATATATATATATATATATATATATATATATATATATAATATATATATATATATATACTATATATAGTATATATATATATATATATAATATATATTATATATATAAATATATTATATATAGCTATATATATGATATATACTATATATTTATATAAATATATTTGTTTGTGTATAGGCTATAGTGTAGTGGTGATGTGGGTGATAGTGATTGGTATTGTTTTATGTCTTTTTAGGTGGTGTGTTTAGGTTAGGTGTGTTGATGTATATTGTTGAGTATGTGTATTGGTAGTGATTGTGAATTATATGTAGGTTTGGTTTTGATTGTGTGAGATAGAAGTCGAATTTCTTCGTGTTGTTTATGCTGTTGTGGTTTAGTAGTATTGATTGTGTTTTTGGTTGTTGGGTTTTGGTGTTTACGGTGTAGTTGTGTGGTTGTGTGGGTATATGGTGGTTTGTATTTGGTGTGGGTAATGGTGTTTATTGGGGCTGTGGTATGGGTTTGTTGTGGGTCGGTGGTGGGGGTGTGGGGGTGTGTTTGTGTGTTTGTTTGTGTGTTTTGTGTGTGTGTGTGTGGTTTTATTCCGGGGTGTAGTGTTGTAGGTGAGGTGTTAGTAGTGTGGTATTAGGTATTTTATTTGTATATGGAGTTATGGTGTATAGTGTGGTTGATATTAGTTTTTAGTGTGTATTAGATGTTGTTTTTTTATTGAGGTGTAGTTGTGGGTGGTGTGAGGTATGTTTTGGGTTTGTTGTGTTGTTGTGTTATATGTGAGGGTGTGAGGCTATATGGTGTGATGGTTGGGTTGCGGTAGTTGTACCTCTAGCGTATGTGAGTTAGGGTCGTGTATCTCGCGTTTGTATGGTATTTGTGTGAGTTTATGGTGTTATATATTATATATATATATATATATATATAGTATATATATAATA
>JABUQX010020758.1:17500-52832 GCA_015478945.1 Trachelipus rathkii
TTATGGCTTGTGAGGGTAGAGTTTACATTATCCATTCTCAAATCATGCCTGTGTTGGTAAGCCTCTCCTGTTAAAATCATGAGTTTCCTCCACATAGACTAGGTTGCAATTATTGCAGGGGACTGAGTAGATACATTGTGTGCTGTTTTTTTGTGGGGTTTCTGTTCGGAAGGAAAATCTTTAATCGTAGAGTGTTAGAGGGCGTTATGACAATATTTTTTGGGATAATATATAACAAATTGGACAAAGAGTAACTCAGGAAAAAAAGTAAATTGAACTTCCGACAGAGACACTTGAAAAAGGTTCCAGAAAGGAACGAAAGCTTGTGTTCCTTAACTGTTAGGATTGTTATTTTATCCTCATTGTTTTAATGATTTTGATATGTGTAATTAATAAAAATAGTTTTAAATAAATTTGTGTGTGATTGTGAATTATAAGAAATTTTAAAATAATATATACTATATATATATATATATATATATAATATATATATATATATATATATAATATATATATATATATATATATATATATATATATAATATATATATTAACGCTACTACACACCAACGCCCCTTTCTCTCTCTCTCTGTTCTGTGTGTGTGCGTGCGTGCGTGCGTGCGCGTGTGTAACTAAACACACTAAGTCATTCTTTTTACAAAAAAAAAAAAAAAAAAAATCCTTTCTCATTTAATAAACTGCAAACAAAAATTAAGTTACACAAATACAATAATTTCATAAGAAAACCGAGAGAGGGGAAGTCAATCCTTTATGAGAAAGTATGTCAGACAGACGTTCTTTTTTCCCTCTCCACAACCTATTACAAATAATTTGGGTACTTCTTTGCTAATATATATATATATATTATATATATATAATAATATAGTATATATATATATATATATATATTATTATATATATATATTATATATACTATATAGTATATTTATTATATATATATATTATTATATATATATAATTATATATATATATATATGTAATAATATATATATATATATAATATATATATTTTTTTTAAATATATTACTAATATAATATATATATATATATATATATATATTGCAAAAATATCGTGGTGAATATGAAAACAAACATAATAATTAATAATGATTAGATAATAATAATTAGATAATAATAATAATAATAATAAATACTAATTTGATAATTAATAAATTAATATTAAAGACGTGAACTACGAAGCTGTTGACATTGATATATAAAAGGGCTTGTATGATTGGAGGGGGGGGGAGAAGGGGTAGAGTAATTGCGAATATAAAATAATATTGTTTCCTTAGTTTGTTTAAAAGTAAAACATCGTTATGACGTCATTGCCTTTGAGAATATATATAATATATATTATATATATATATATATATATATATATATATATATATATATATTTTGGTATTTTTTTGTATATCTATATATATATATATATATTATATATATATATAACTATATTACAAAAATATCGTGGTGAATATGAAAACAAAATAATAATTGTAATAATGATTAGATAATAATAATTAGATAATAATAATAATAATAATAAATACTAATTAGATAAATTAATATTAAAGACGCGTGAACTACGAAGCTGTTGAATTGATATATAAAAAGGCTTTAATGATTGGAGGCGGGGGGAAGAAGGGTAGGAGTAAATTGCGAATATAAAATAAGTTGATTTTTTCCTTAGTTTTGTTTAAAAGTAAAACATCGTGTATGACGTCATTTCGCTTTGGAATTCTATGTCATTATTGTTTGAACTGCGAATGAGTTTTTAAACTTTTATAAAATAAAAATTAATTATACTCGTTTACCGTAAAGTCACTGTCCTCCCTCTCACGCACACGTATTATATAATAATATATATATATATAATATTATATATATATATATATATATATTATATATATATATATATATATATATATATATATATATATAATATATGTGTGTGTGTGTGTGTTGTGTTGTGTGTGGTGTGTGTTGTGTGTGTGTGTGTGGTCAGGCCTCCGAAAGCAACATGCATGTAACTAAAAAACTAGAACAGCTACATGAAAATACAAGTAACAATTTTTGGTAATCAGGAGACAATTTTCATGGATCGAAATTAAAAAAAATATAACGCTTTTAAAAATTTAAAATTCTAAAAATATTTTGAAACTTGTATGATATTATCGTTTTCTGGGAATACGAAGAAGAGCCAGAGTTGCCAAAAGTTCAAATTTTTTTTTTTTAACTACAAAGATGTAACGAGTCGGGGTTTCTCGGCCTACCGGGGGACGTCCCACCGTCGGCTCGAACCCACTAAAAAAATTATAAAAAAATTTAAACATTTTCTCCAGAGCATGAATAAAAAAAAAACAATTTTTGTGCAACTCTTGCGGCTCCTTCTACTGCACGAACGAAAGCTTACCTCAAGAGCATTCGCTTGCCAGACTTAAGATGATACTAATATTTAAGGTGTTTATTAATAAATATTAGAATAAAATACATTTTTTAAAGTTTTTTTCACCCATGAAATTGCTCGCTGAATCAAAAATGATATTTATCTTTCTGTAGTGTTATAGTTTTTTTTAGATACATGCATGTTTCTTTCTGGGAGTCTGGCATAATATTATATTATATATATATATATATATATATATATATATATATATATATATATATATATATATATATATATATATATATATATATAATATTATATATATATATATATAATTTAAATAGTACAGGAAATTTTGACTCAATTAATAAAATGATTTTAGAAAAGTTGGAAAGTTAGCAGAATCTTTTTCATTATAGAAAATGCACATAAATATGGGCATAAGTAAAGGAACATATATTCAAATGATGCATTAGCCAACTTTATTTTAAAAGATATGCTTAAAAAAAAAAAAAAAAAAAAAAAAAAAAAAAACTTTTGTTATCCATTTACGATAATTCTATTACGTAGTTAAAAACATTGATTGCTTTCGTAGCATTTTTTTCTTGCTTTTCTGTTCTTTTAGCTCAACAAAATTTTTATAAATTGTCATACTTGAAAGGGAGGAGGCCTTCAAAGTTTTGGTCTCGAAAGCTAGTGGAATATTTAGAAATATATATATATTTTTTTCTTAAACCGGGAATCGTGCAATATCGATTCTCACGACACGAAAAAACTCCTTTCTGGTTCCTCTTCCTCTCGCCCTCTCAAACATTTCACAAAAAAAGAAAAAAAAATTATACTGACTTCGCTTCTTCCTCTTTTCCTCATCTAGTATCTTCCGGTGGCACAACTGCAGCCATCTTACCTTCTGCTAAAGCCGATATACAATTCTCTCAAACTTTTGTTCCTAACTCCACCAACTCTTGAAGATTCCAGAGCTATTCCCGATTCTTCACCCACATTCTCCACATCGTAATTGCCTCTTAAGGATGATTTTTTTTCGCTCTCTCTGAGCTGAGCACTAATAAGGCGTATTGGTCTTGACGGTATTCCCCTTTGTTGGTAAACTGCTTAGTCTCTCTCCATCTTTCCGCTTCGACTTTCCCCTTCTTGCTGGAAACATGCGCTGATTCACAACTGTACCGAAAAAAAAGGGGAGCCCCCCTCTCAACCCCTCTAACTATCGTTCTAACCTCCTTTCTTTCTAAAGTTTTCGAATCTCTCCTCAGCAGGAAGATTTGTAAACCCATCTTAATTCTTCTAATCGCCTTCTTCTAAAAGTTCTACTCACAATCTTCATTCTCTTCTCTCTGATTTTTGCTCCTCTGCTATTTTGGCACTTCGGTGAAATCTTTTGATGTGGTACTACATATATATCGAAAGCATTCGATGGAGTCTGGCACAAAAACTTTGATTTCTAAACTTTCCTCTTATGGTGTCAATTCGCTCTTGATTTCCTTTCCGGTCGGTCATTAGCAGCTATCCAAGATGGCCACCTGTGCATCCTATAAATCTATTAACATTGGTGTTGTTCCTCAAGATTCTGTTCCTTCAATACTCATTTTCTACTTTTCATTAAGGACTTATCTATCATTTAATCTCCTATCCGTTAATATGCTGAGGAGTCCCACTCTTCATTACTCCTTCCAATTTGGGAGGGTTGAGCCACTCAACAGCAATTAACGCATGCCAGGATTATGGCCTTAGAACAGCTGACCTTTGATCTTTCTCGTATCTCTAATTGTGGCAAAGAAAACAAGGTAGTTTTATGCCTCAAACGCCCAGTTTCTTCATTTATAATAATCTTCTGCACAACTATATCTTCTTCGGAAACACACAACTCAAACCTTCCATCTGTTCTTAATATTCTTTGCGTTTTTCCTTTTATCGGGACCTTATTTACAAATATCACATTACTCTTCTTTCTAAATAATCTTCAAAGGGGTTGGATGTTATGAGGAGCCTTCGGAACTTCTCACCACCCCAATTGCATGCTCTGTATTGAGGCGCTGTTCACCCAATGTGCGAAATATACACCTCATATCTGGATTGGTTCCACACACACACTGTTCTCCTTGACAAAGTGCAACTTGCTAACTCTCCTACTCTCATTAACTCTCTCCAATCCTTTTCTAGCAGTCGAACTGTTTGTTGCATTGATCACTGCCCTTACACTATCTCTAGTACAATGAACAATGCTCTTCTGAACTCTCTAGTCGAGTACCTACACCTTTGATGAGAGCTCGTACGACTCATCTTTCATCACAGTCTCATCTTTTCTCTGTCCATCTCTCTCTGACCCCAGACTTAATCGTTATGCTCAATCTTTCATGCACTTCACTGGCAACGTCTGGAACACACTTCCTTTTACTTCCACACTTTCAAAAGCCATGCATTATTGGGGCATGTTGGCCTTTGATTTGTCCTTAGAATTTGGTTTTCCTCCGTCCTTTGCCTACCGGAATATATATATATATATATATATATATATATATATATATATATATATATATATATATATATAACATAATATATATATATATATATATATATATATATATATATATATATATATACTCTTAATCAATAGATGCTTCGAAATAGGTTTCCTTTATCCTAAAATACATATCATAATATATGGCACCTGATTATTTATAGGTACCATTTGTATCTTCCCCCTCTCCCCAAACACATCTTATTAACCTTTCCATTTTTTCCTAAATTGTCGCTGGCTTTAAATTTCACAAAAAAATGGCAAAGCTCTTTTAGAATCATACATATATATATAATATATATAATATATATATATATATATATATATATATATATATATTTATATAATAACCAACATATAATATATATATATATATCTTCCTATACCTATATATATATATAATATATATATATATACCAAATATATTTCTATATATATATATATATATATATATATATATATATATATATATATATATATATATATATATATATATATATATATATATATATATATATATATAATTATATATATTAATACTTCTTTTTCCAAAATTTACAAACTAATTATTTTTCCTTTACCTTTCTTCAAAACATTCCAATGAATTTAAATTTATATCCTACTGGAACAAACTTTTTTTTTCCTTTTCTGTTTAACGAAGAACTTATTTATTATTATTTATTATTAGGGATGTACCGGAACCTCGATTTTTTAGAAGTTCCAGTTCCGGCCGGTATTACCGGAACTTTCTACTGTTTCAAATGTTTTTCTTTATAAAATTCAG
Organism: Trachelipus rathkii; assembly: GCA_015478945.1. Taxonomy (NCBI): domain Eukaryota; kingdom Metazoa; phylum Arthropoda; class Malacostraca; order Isopoda; family Trachelipodidae; genus Trachelipus; species Trachelipus rathkii. The sequence goes on from JABUQX010020758.1 coordinate 23,234, forward strand.
TAATTGATTTTCTTTTACTCAGTTATTATTATGCATAAAAAATTATAGAAAAAATTGATATATGTGAACAAATATCATGATAAAATGACCTCGACTCTATACTTTCAAAAACTTTAAATATGAAACAATATTTTCAAACTCGAACCGGTAGCTTTAATACTCTAGAATCTAGACCTGGGGATAAATAAAATTTGTACAGGGTATTATTATTATTATTAAAAGAAATTAACTTTAAAGTAGAAACTACTACAAAATAAAATATTAAGTAAACTGTTTAAGCAAAAATTTAAAAACCAGATTCCATAATTTTCTTGCTTACAAATTAACTTATTTGAATTTTGAAATGTTGTGGTGTAGGAAAATAAGTTGCTCTCCATGTTGTGGAGTTAAACGTGATCTCTTATCCTCAAACATGTTACCCGCTTCTGAAAAATGTTTTTTTTTTTAAAAAGAAAAAAAAGAAAAAAAGCTTTTTAAACTTTGAAGACCCGTAGAACTTTATATAGTATATTCCTATTTTACTTAATAAATTTAATGAGCCGCTTATAACAAATTTTGGCTTACAGAACTAAGAACTCACAATATAAATATGACAAGATGCCAGATACTTCTAGAGAGACTCCACTTGTTAATCAGACAAGTTTTCAGTAGAATATGTAAGGTATAGCGGAAGTCGATAAGTTCCGGTTCCGACCGGAACTTTTTCAAGGTTCCGTAAAGTTCCGGTTCCGGCCAGAACCAAAAATTCTGGTTCCGGTACAACTTAATAATATATATATATATATATATATATATATATATATATATATATATATATATATATATATATATATATATATATATATATATATATATATATATATATATATATATAATAATAATAATAATAATAATAAAAACGTATGTAAAGATTAAAATTCAATTGAACTGCGTCGCCGAAATAAAAATGCTTTAATAATAAGTGGAGAAATATAAACCGTCTCGCGATCAATAAGAGTTCATTATTGATTGCCAACGAAGATTATATAAATACATAAGATATATCGATTAAAATCGATATACGAGACTTTACGGGTTTGAATAAGTTATCTTTTTTTTTTTTTAATTTAAAAAAATAAATCATTATTTTTGTATGAAATGAAGTAAATGATAATTTTTTATACTGAGTAAGTTGCTAAAATAAATGAAAATTTGAAAAAGAAAAAAAGAAAAATTAGAATATGGCGTGCTAAGGTTAATCAGTAGTTGAAGTCGAGCAAATTTTTATTTTATTTAAAAAATAAAATAAAAATAAAACAATACCCTAGTGTAAGCTCTGCTTACTACAAATGCATGGCAGGCGTGGTACGATACATATATGCAAGACAGGCATTATCGATGCAATAATTTTAATATCAATCTTTGTGTTTTGCACAAGGGAATATCAAACGGAAAAGATTATATATATATATATATATATATATATATATATATATATATATATATATATATATATATATATACATGATGATTAGTCATCTGTTATATATAGATATATATATATATATACCCTCTTTCTCTTTCTCTATATCTATATATATATATATATACATTTTTTAGTACAATTAGTACAATATGCCCTTGTTACTACTATCATTATCTGCTATATGAGTTCTTTCTTTTTCAGTTACATAAGTCTTTTCTAAATTGATTATAAGATTAATAATATTAATAACAGCATCCAAAAAGCATTAGAATATTGTTGAGAGTGATACAAAAATATATAGAGTGTGAGCAGAATCAGATCTAAGGAGAAAATACATCATAGACGTGTTCTCATTTATATCAGATATTGTTGTGAGCAATTATACATTTTATTGTTATATTATCTATTGAGAGTCATCAAATTATTTTTATTGTGACACGACCTTATTATATAGTTGACATAATTGGACCATACGTATATTACGTGACATTATTAACATACAATTAACCCTTTATAATTATAATATATTATTATATCATCTATATTTAATTATCGAGAATTGCCAGTAATCGTCATCTTCAGAATCTTATATCAGGTAATTTACTTTCTTGATCTCTATATTAGTTTATACGTGTTGTCAGATAGAATATATTAGGCTACTAGTGTGAGGTAAAGATTATAAATTACATAAGTTATTTGTTCATTTGTATCCTAGGCAAATCTGTAGGAACCATCGGAAGCTTGTGTAAGTGTTAACCTAATTTATTTTATTTTTTTTATCTCCCCCCGATACTTTTTGTTTGATATACCGCAATTAGTCAATATGACAAAAAATGGTCAGGAAAACCTGGTGTTCCTCAAAAAATTCGCAACCCACACAAATCCCTGCCATCGTGTCCGTCCCTTAAAACAAACTCATCCTCACAGGACGGATACAAAATATCAGGAAAGGTCCAAGCTTCGCCCGCTGGTTAGAGGACGTGCAATATCCAACTCAAACAATGCCCCCCAGAAAGAGCAAAAATATACAAGCTCGAAGCCGAATTCACTAAACAGATGGTGAATTCAGAAGCCTTCTCAACTCAAATTCACAACTGCTATGGTTAGACAATGCCCATTCAACCCTTATTGTCACGTTATTAATATCACATAAGAGGTTCTACGCGAAAAGGTCAAAACCCCAAATTAGACCCCAGAAACCCAAATATAAAAGTAAAACATACCCCAATAACCCCTCAAATCTAAGAAAGCATAAAAAGATGACTTTGGAAATCGAATGGAATAATCGTACACAGTATATAGTGGTGCGAACTTACTTTCAATCTTACCACAACTAGGACGACCCCCACGTTACAACCATGAGATAAATCAAAATCGCTTCAATTCTACACCAATCAACCACGAAAATCAGGATTCCTGAAGGAGTCAATTCCAAAAAATCAAATTTCAGTTCCTCAAACATCCCAGGAGAGGAAACAAGTCCTGATTTGACAGAAGAAATTCACGTTAACTCATCAAGGGACGATTATTTCCCAGATATGCGACATCCCCACCCCACATATCTCACCACATTAATTCCTAAATATTCCGACCATCAGCAAGATTATGAACATATTCTGGAAAAAATTAAAAGATCGAGATTTTGTCCCAGCGCTCGGCTAAATCTCCCAACCCCCAAGAGAGTACATCCCCAAACCCAATATCATCACCCTTAAAAATAATTTAACTGCATGCAATTTGTCAATCTTGGTATAAAAGGTAGGAATAATATTGATAATTTCACTGATAATATTACTGATTTTAACCATATTTATATTAACTATTCTACTCACACTTATGACACAAATGTTCAAACACCCTCACAATCATTACATCACGCATTCCTCTACTCACATACAGCCTCACCTCACCATACTCGGCATTTAGTAACATCTCAACCAGCCCTTGCGACTATATTATTGAGGACACAAGAAACTCAGACACACAACGAGCAGGAATCAAATCCCTCTTTACTCATACTCAACAAAGCCTCCCCTACCTTAAGACCTAATTTCCCAAATCATCTTAACCAAGTAACACAGCGATCAAACGTATTTCTTGAAAGCTCTTTACCTCAATGATAGCGATTTACAACACAAATTATCTCTTAGACACCGGATCCAACGGCTCTATATGTAAACTCTCAGTCTTTCACAACCTCCAAAATATACTCAGCACCAACATACCCCTACACAAATGTAGCACTCAACTTAAATCTATCACAGGTTCCATCTTTCCTCAACTAGGCATAATCGATTTAAAAATACACATTGCAACACCCCATTTCCCAGTGACTATTATGGTAGTCCACGACTCACTTTCCTCTTTTGAATCAGATTTCCTTTTAGGTACTAACCTCTTTAGCAATGCTTCCATCTCTCTCGATCTCAAAAATTTATGCCTGTCGTTGATATAAATAATACACCTACATTTCACCCATTACTAACTCATCCTACTCATTCACATTCCTCAAACGAAAATCTCTCATCTCTCACTTCCTCAACCACGGCAGCATACCTCTCATCCTATCTTTCAAAATGAAGAAATTACAATTTTCGACTCGCTCACTTCACGAACCAAATCTTCAGTAGACCCTCCTATTCCTCTATCACACCCTACACCTCAGACTAACCACCTTCTTCCGCCTTTATTCTGAGATGATATATCCCTCTCCCACAACCTTCTTATAGACTCGGATATAACATACAATCTCTATACCACTTCCACTGAAGACATTCATCCACGCTCTAAAACAACTCTTTTCCTTAATACTCTCTTCACCTCACACAACCCCTTCAGAAAACATAGTTTTGTCAAGTAATAACACTCACATGCATAACTATCTTTATGCCGGCAGTACCCTCAGCACATGCAATCAAGGCCACATACTAATAAACATGGCCAATTCAAGAAATTCCCCCAAACATTACAAAAGAGCACCCTCATTTCCAATGCAAACCGTTTTAGATGGTACAATAAATACTGCTCATACACACCTTGCTACCTCTAGCCAAAGCCTCTCCCCAACACAGCTCGCATCCGCATATAAAGAAATTCTCCCTTACTCTATAAAAGATACCTCTAAAAAGGACACTTTTTTTACGACCCGGAATTATTTGATCATTACTACAACTTCTACTCTCATATAAAGACGTTATCGCGCTCGAGGATGACGAAGTCCCCATTTGTCCTTTACAAAATTTCCCCTTTCAACTAAAACCAGACACCCCAAAAGAACTACATCGACCACCAGAAACCCCCTTCAAAAAGGTTACATAAAACCAATCTCTTCCAAACATAGCTCACCTCTACTTGTAATCCCCAAAATGAATTCCTCTCGTCCCAAAATCGTAGCAGATTACAGATTACATTTTCAAAATATCACATAAGTCTTTGATTTGCTTAGGAAAAATAACCTTCGCATCAAACTCTCGAAATGCAATTTTCTGAGAACAAACTATCTTATCCTTGGTTTTCGCATCTCAAATAATGGCATAAGCCCTGATCCAGCCAAGTTAATAACAATTCAATCATTCACACCTACCACGAACACTGCGGAAACACGTTTACTCATGGGTTTCCTAAACTATTTCAATCATTTGGTGAAAATTTTGCAATAGTCGCAGAACCAATGACATCCCTCTTACTCAAAAACGCAGTTCTTCTCTGGAACCAAGAACAGCACGCACTTTAAACTCTCAAACAAGCTTTACTTCTCAACCCACAATCGGCTTTCCCTGATTTCAGCAAACACTTTTTCCTCAACACGGATGCCTCTCAAAAAGCCCTTGGAGCCGTTCTCTATCAACAAGATAAATATGGTAAAGAAACACCACTTTCCTTTGTCAGTCACTCTCACTCTCTCTAAAGCGGAAACAAATTATAGTACACTAGAGCAGGAAGCTTTAGCAATAGTATTCGCTGTATCCAAATTCAAGAACAGGATTCTTGGATACCCCTTTACAATTATAATGACAACCATCCCATAACCCATCTTTTTAGATACAAACAACTCACGGGTCGTCTGGAACACTGAAAATTAACCACAAATTCAATATAAGGCTGGCAATCTTAATGTCATACCTGACTACCTAAGTCGCAACCCACCCCACCCTCTCCCCCCCAACTCACATCAATTTGCTACTTACCTCACAACCTCAGAAGAATCTTTTCTTCTCGTACCTGGTGTTGTCGCTAAAGCTTGGCAACCAAAGGAATGCATGTCAATTTGTTTTGAAGAACTTAACATTTTCCTGCGACAACTTGACAACTAACGAATGAAGGCCATATGAGGATGTTGAATCGAGAAAGTTTCGTCTCGGTGATCGCCATCCAAGACTTAGGATTATTGATGGAAATCAGATAGCCTACAGACAGAAAAAATAAAATTTCCTAAACTTTAAGGGAAAGGCCGGCCAATTCCCATGCATTTAAAGAGCGCCAATTGGTTCGTACGGGAGACAAAGGAGGAGCAATAAAGCTTTGTTTTAAGTTAATTGGCTTATACGGCATCTCCCTTTCTATGCCTACGGTTATTCTATAGAGTGGGTGGAGCCTTGTCACGGGCGCTCATTGGTCGGTTTGAAACTGAAGCGGCTTCTCGTCTTTTATAGGATGCACGGGTACTAGGGGAGGAATTTTTAGAACTACCCAAAGGTTGTACAAAGAAAAGTTTTTAGCCGTTACGAGAGCCTCAAGAGGAAGTTTTGAAATTTCTTTCTCTGAAGTTTAAAATTTTATCTCGTTCTTTGTTGTGTTATGGTATCGTTGAAGCAAACCCAAGTTTTGAAATGGATTTTGTTTTTAAAATTAGGTGTTTTATTTTGGTTCGATATCCTTGTGCCCCTAGTTGGTTTTTGTTGCATTTTTTTTTTTGTGTAAATATGTTGAATAAAATCCATTTTGTTGTGTTCTGTGCCTATTTTGGACTTTGAATTATTTTCAGATAAAAAAGGAAAAGGTGATCTTGAATATTGGATTATTTCCTTGACTGTGTACAGTGAAGTGAGCTTTGTAGCATTTAGTGGAAGTTGTTTTAGTTAAAGATGACGTAATGATTCCCGTTATTCATCTCCCCTTTTTTTATGTTCGAAATTAAGACGCGTATCTTGGGGTTTACATTTCTCCCTGTATGCGTATGAACGTTAGTAGAGAAAATAAAATTATCTCATTTTCCGCTAGTAAATCGTAGTTATTCTCAGCAATAGCCAGTAGTAAATAGTGAATAGGGTTCGGGAAAAACTTTGCATCATCACACCCTTTTTTGTTGTTGTTGTTGTTTTTGTTGATTTTGTGCATGTATCCTCGATTTAAATGGTGGCTTTAAGTTGATAGCCACTACGTATTGAGGGACTCCTTTTTTTGGGGGTCTTGATTGTCTTTTTTCGTGCGAATATTAAGTAAGGAGGGAAATGATCTCTCATTTTGTCCTGTTAAGCCAGTTAAGGCATGAATTAAGTCATTAGAATCCTCAACACTGGCGTTGTTGGCGAGTGGAAATTTGGTTTTTGTAAGTAGATACCTTTTCTTTTCTCCCCAATATTTTGTTTGTGATGATTAATGAAGATTAGGAGGTACCCATACTCTTACGCCTGTCAATCTATGGATGAGGAAGGGTTGATTTGAGAGGTCGATTCCTCTATCTTATAGGTCTTAGTACTCCAATTGTTGGGGTTCATTTCCATGTAAATAATATTGAGCTTTGTATAAAGGTATATGTGTGTGATTGAGACGGGTGAATGAACATGACTCAGTTCTAAGCACGCTGGTGCGCCAAGGAGTCTTGTTTGAGACACACTCAACTTTAACTATACAACACTCTCACGCTTTCAAAACACACTAGAACTATTAGTAATTAACCTTTAGTTTGTTGAACCATTCACACCTACTAACCACCTTTTTTCACTATTTTCGACACTGTCATTTCTCACTTTTGCATGTCAACTTCAACTTACTTCTCTTAAAAGGGCTCCGCGACAGCATGTCCAGAGTCCCACAAAGCACGTAGGGGGCCCTGGGGCAAGGTGGAATTTGTGTCCCCCACTAGGGGACATCTGTTTAACCCTTCCTTTGTTAGAGGAGTACCAGTGGTGTCGATTTATATATGATTTCAGTGCCGATGTAAATAGTTTTCTTTATTAGCCAATTCCTCACTCTCCCATTCTAGATAGGTAGACGGAGAGAGGGATTGAGAAATGTAGGAGGAGCGAAGGATATATGAGCTATCGAATGGTGCGAATCCCAGAGGGCGTTTTTTTCCCTACACCTGAAACTTTCACTACAGAACAAGCAAATTGCCCTCGGTTGGGACCTCTTTACAAATGTGTCAAACTCTCCAAATCTTCCACAAAACCACCCCCTCACATGTGATTATCCACGACGTTTTATACTACAAAACTCACAATGGTCAGTACTTACTTGAAGTGCCAGACTCTATGATACACTCAGTAGTCAAGCACAACCATTCCACTCCAGCTTCAGGTCATTGCGGCTCAGAAAGAACACTACACAGACTACAGAAATGATATACTTTTCCCAAATTACACAAACTCATTAACAATTTCGTGCAAACTGTGACTCATGCAATAGAGTCAAAGGTACAGTTTCCAAACGGGGCCCCATCAAGGAATACCCTCTGGAATTGAATCATTCTCAAGAGCACACTGATACATCTTATAGGTCCTCTCCCGCTTTGCTACATTTCTCATCTAAACATTTTCTAATCTTTAAAGGCCAACTCGCACGATATGTCGAATTAGTCCCACTTAAACAACACACTGCTAAAGACATCACTCAAGCCCTCCAAGAACGTATAATTTCGAGAGACAGTACACCAGAAGTTTTAATATCGAACTTAGCCCCAGAATTCAGATCAGAATTCTTTAAACTTTGCTCCTAGTGGAAAATAGAAGCCTTCAACATAGTTGTTAGACACCTCCAGTCAAACGCTCTCTGTGAAATTCACTAAAAGTCGCAAACTTTCTCAGACACTTTAACACAAATCACAATGACTGGAGTAAATTTCTACCATTCGCGAAAATCTCTATAAACTACTTTCAATTAATCTATCGGCAACACACCTTATTTCCTCCACCACTATAACAAAAGACTACCATGGTATCTCCCCAATTAAAAATCACCTTTCAACACTTCCAACAACACCCACATCAACATCGATGATCACATTGACGAACTAGCAGAAATTGCGAACATTATCAGAGACATAGCTAGGCAACACTTATTAGATTCCACACAAAACCAAATCGTACACAACACAAACGAGCCTAAAATAAACACATATCGGTAACAAAAATACAAAGAAACCTCAATCTAAAAAATTATTTCCGAATTAGACAGGCCCCTTTCTAGTTAAACGCCTCATCCATTTCAACAAACTCCTCCTTCAATTCCTAGAAACCTCAAAAGAATTCATAGCACACACAGACAATGTTAAAATCAACCACAGCATGCCTCCACAACCAACCAACTCAAATCAAACACATCCAATCACAACCTCCCTCTTCACCCAATAACCACACAACACCAACCAACACAGCAAACCATCCTACTTTATCTCCCATCGATTGATTCTCTCTCCTACATCTTTACTTCCTCCTACCCATTCGCATCCTTCTTCACCTCCCCCACCAACTTCTATTCCTCGTCAACTATCAACTAGACCATCTTATATTCCACCACCTCAAACCCTTCTCCTACAATCATCTCTCCTATTTATACATACACTCCACACTCCAGAACACTACCTAGAGCAACTATTTCTCATTTCTCCAATACAACAAACATCTCACTCCTGTATACTAAGCCTTTATCCTAGCTTTTAGACATATCTCCACCACGTCTTCTATCTCCACTTTCAAAGTAAACAATAACATCCAAATATTATATATATTGAGTATATAACTTCATAACTCTCATAATATATTGTACGGGACACATATATTATATAAGTTTTTATATATAGTCGACTAGGTTTCTGAGAGGAGTAAAAAAGCACATGTTATGATTCTGAACATCATTATATCATATTATAATGTATCACATATGTTACCTATCTGAAGGTAATATATAATTTACACCTAAAAGGAATTATGAATACACAATCAATGATGAAGAAGGAAACGCTTGTATTCTATGACGAGAGTCAACAATTCAGTACGTTTTCTTCATAATCATCTCATCTCACTGCATCGGTGTCTCTCTCTCTCTCCTCTTTCTCCTCTCATACTCCATGTCGTGCGCTCAGTCATGCTTTCTTATCTTCCTCCTCTTATCAACATCACGCAAGTGTTGGAAAATGAAAAAAAATTCATATCTCAACTCTAATTCGTAACTCTTTTTTGCTTTTTTATTATCTTCACTTTTATTAATTTTTTGTCATTTTCTTTTGATATTTTTTTTATTTATATATAGGAACAGATGTTTTCCTATTTTCTGAGGTTAATATTATACCTTAATGTCGCATTCACGCCACGAGACATCTTAGAAATTTCTTCGTTCGAAAAAGTATAAGAATTTGCAATTTTTTTTACTTATCTAATAGATATAGAAAAAAGTGAAGAAGAAAGTCAAGGAAGATTCTTTTAGAATAGTAGCTATTGAACATCTTAACACAAATATAAACTCCATCAATAAAATACGTACAATTTACCCTGGAACTTATTATGATGCAGCTAAAATAGTTATTACGTGTAACAAAGCCATCAAAATTTAACAATATGATTATCAAATCCGCAAGACATGTCACCAGTGTTTTTTAAAGAAGAATTCTTTTCCTAATTTTAATTCACTATAAATAGAATGCGGCTACACAATTATTAATTTTTATTTGCAAAAGTAAGTTAGAAAAAGCATAAAATTAATAAAAGTTCAATCAATAATCTTAATCAGTGTATATGAATAAAGATTTTTTTTCTCATAATCACTCAGAAAATTTTTATTTTATTTATATAATTTATTATCAGACATTTAGTGTTTTTGTTCTCTAAAAAAAATAAAGTTAAGGATTATTTATGTTTCTAAGATTTGTTATTTTTCTAGCACATCATGAAGGATTTTATGATATTTTATTTATTTATGTCTTCTTTAAGACACCATCTCACCTCCTCCCCGTTCTTTATCTTGCTACTCCCCCTCTCACTCTCTCTAAAATAACTCGATGGTTATATTTGCTAGATAGTCATTGTACAGGAGACTATTTAATTTCTCACTACATAAAATATAAATTTTATTTTAATCTCACAAATAAAACGTTAGATGTTTTTATTTAAAAATTATATAGGATAATATCTAGCTTTTATAGATTAATTTTAGGTGACTTCATTGATTTAATTCAGTGTAATTATAGTTACTTAATATTAAATAGATAAAGGCGATAGTCACATTTTTTTGTCATAGAATCTCTTTTGATATTCCAGACTCTATGTTCTATTTCTCACAAAAAAATTTTTTTTACCCTACCGTATCTAAATTTTTAATAATTTTAAAAATATATTTAGGATCGAACATTGATAATAGATATTTTAATAATATTATTAATTATATAGTGGTATACTAGCAAAAAACTAGTATGGTGTATATTTTATGTCACAAATAGATGAGTATACATATTAATGAGAGGGATTCTATATATATAAGTACTCAATCATAAATATTTGCAATATATAATTTTTTTTTCTTATTTTCAGTAACACTGAAAACGCACCGAGGATAATATAGTAAAAACCTAATAAGTAGAATAAACATCAATCTCAGAAAGAGAGAGTAGTCAAATACGAAAGTCTCCATATTATATCAGAAGTGAGTTTCCTCACCTCACATCATCCTATAAACAGGCAGTGATTATATTATTAATCTTCCCCTAATCAACATCTCGCTCAAAGTGATTGAGAAATGATAATAAAAAAAATCATATATAAGCCTATTGAAAATTTCTATCCTTTTACTTAGGTATTAATTAATTTACACTTTATAATTTACAGTAAGGATAATTTTTTAGATATATAAAATATATAATATATAATTATACTAATGATTATACTATATTATTAAATTTTTACACTTATCCCTAAATATATATATATATATCTAACTATATATAATGTATTATAGTTTATTAAAGTCATTATATGTTTTTATCATATTATTATAGACAAAAATATAGAAAGAAAGTAGATAATCATTTCGTTAGAATAGTAGTAATGCACGTTTACACCCACTAACTAAATATCTCATACGAATAAGGACGTATGCTGGCAATTAGTGAGCCTAATAATAATAATGAGGATAAAGATGGAGAACAGGATAATGAAAAAAATCTGATATGTAAAATAGTTTAATCTATGTAATATGTAATAAAATAAGTATTCTATTCTAACTATTTAATATCGTATCCACAAAGAGTGGTAAGTGAAATGCAGAACATATTCATCTAAATCTGGTCGCTAAATTTTTCTATATTATATATTATTATATTATAATTTATTATATAAAACTTATGTTATTTATATTTTAAAAAATATAGGTGTTAATATTAATTATAGTTATTGTCTCTTCTCTTAATTGTATGAGGATTTGGTATGATTTTGGAGTGTATATTTGTGAAATTTGTACTACCAATATAACTCTCACACAATACTGTTTTTTGTTGTGACTAAGAGAGCATTTTGCCAGGAGACTTTAATTCTACTCACCGAATTATATATCAAAGAGAGATATTTTTAAGTAGATGCGAAAACGATGACGAATAATATCTACTTTTAATAAAAAGTTATATACTTCCTTTAGGATTGTATAAGTGTGAGTGTTATGTAAGGAGATTTCATTAATTAAATGAGTATTAGGTAGTCATATTAGTAGCAATTTAAATAGACGAAATTGTAGTATTTGTGCACTCGATAAATAAAAGGAAAGGTAATACTGCTATATAGGGGTGTATTCTTGGTACTATATCTAATGATGATTACAGTCATAATAGTTGGTAGCAAACTAGAGATGTAGGTGATTTTTTCTCGTTTTATTTCAGCCTATGAGAGAGAAAAATAACACGTCTGCACCTCTATAGTATAAGAGAATAACCTAGATAGACAAGGCGTCATGGATGACGATGTTCGCCTCCTCCAGCTGGGTAAGAGTCTCCTCTAAATTTTGAAAATACAATACAGAAGTGTATTGATGCACCACAACATCAGTGCGATGCATGAACGAAACAGTAGTGACAAGTATGTGTGTGATATTTCAGTGCTCTCTTGAGCTCAACTCATGCAACATCAGGTCGCATATGATAGGAAGTGTTATGAGGAAAGAATGCATATATGGCACAAATAAGTGCTTATGTGAAAATTGCTCTATATGTGATGGTGTTAGTGGTTATAACGTGCGCTGATATATGTGTGCACACACTCTCAAAATTATGTGTAGCTAGTTGTGAGCAAGATATAGCATAATAGGTGGAGAGTATATTTATATGAAGATATATTAACTTATGATGTTTTGTAAAATAAGTTGTACTGTTGCGAGCGCCACTATTGAAATACATTAATAGTATACACTCGATGATTTGATATTTAGCCGACCAAGACTATTGATCAATTTTTTTACATTTTAGACGAAAATAAGATAGAGATATGAAGTCACACTGTCAGTTATATATTCTCCGAGATTTATGGAATAATAATGGATTTATTGGTTTTGAGTAGTATAGAGAGCTATGGCGGAGAGTCGCGAGCGGCAAACTTCCACCGAAAAGGACTTCGGAATGCAATAAAAAAGAAAAAGTTCCAATAGGGACTCATCATTATTGAAAAATGTGGCTCTCACTTGCGTATTGATAGAAAAAGGTATGGCATTCTAGAATGACGAGTATGAAGAGGCACTAGTTAGATAACGTCGAGCTATCAGCATAGCTCTTAAATTGAAATTAGTCAATAGAGCGGACGTATCACTAAAATCTGTCGTCACTAAATTTGTTTCATTATCGTGTTTGTATGAGATATTCTGATAGAATGAGAGAGAGAGCTATGTATATTTTAATTAGGAATAGAAAAGAAGTGAGTTGAGTGTTTATTGTCTTTTAGTGTTGGTGGAGTTTTAGAAGATATATAGTTTATGTTTGAAGTTGTTAGGACAGTCCTCGGTGTGATAATAACTTTATTACACTCAGATGGAATAACGATGTAGTCAATGATACTCATAGTCTACAGTGAAGTTTAAGTCATATTTTTGTCTCAGAGAGGAACTTATTAAATGTTCCGCAAGAAAAAATATATTATTAATTCGAAAGACGTATACGAGTGTGTATGTGTTATTGTTTTAAATTAAGAAGGAAATTCTACTTAGCGATTATATAGTAAGATATTTAGAAGCGTAGTACTATGGTATTCGAAGTTACTAGGTAGAGGCTTATAGCAACTTGAAATCCTTATTGTGTGACATATTTGGCTAAGATAGAGGAGTCACATTATATATATGTACTTGGGAACTCTCTGAGTCCTCATATAATAATATCTATATGATAATAATTCACAATTCTATATTACTCTCTTAGAAAGGTGGAGCAAGGGTTGTGTGTAGGATGTAGCTACACTATATTATGTGTCTGATCACTAATAAGAGGTATTGTATCTAAAAGTTATAATCTAATATGATTCACTAGAATGGACAATAGCTTATCAGGAAAAATAAACGATGCGTGGGTGATTCTGTTCATATAGGTCTAGGCTGTGTTGCTAAGAAGTATCGTCTATGTAATACAAAGGTATCGAAAGAATTTTTATGGGGATATATATCGTGTTCTAATATATTCGAAAAGGGCACGCTCACCACATAGAGTTGAAAATATGAAAGTCACGGATTAGGAGAGAAATCCTGAGAAGAAAACACATCGAAATTAGAAGAGGCAAGTCTGACATGTGGAGCTCCAAATAATATATACAAAGAGGTATTTGCCCCAACTGCAACTCATCTTCACGCGAGGTTCAAGTTAAGCTCATGCATTCCCCTGAATAAAATAATGTCCTCGCGTGTGATGTGATGGGAAATGGGAAATCACAGCTCCAGAGTAGCTCTAGTTGAAAATCTCTACGTTACTGCGGTATATATATATATGCACATTATGGAATTTCTGGTGCATATAATATTATAGTGGAATTGTTGAGTTTGGACAGACTATAGGAAGAGAAGAAGTATATATATGGATTGGAATCTACTAATATGATTTTTCATAAATTTGAGCGGCCGAGCTAAACTGGGTTTATTATAATGAATGATTTGTTGTGACGCGAGGGTCTACAGCTATATTGTGGTGTCTTTACATTTTTAGACGAAAATAAGAAGATAAGAAGAATCATTTCGTTAAGAAAGATAAGTATTGGCACTTCCCACACCTAGCGGACAAAACGTCACTCACACACCGAATAGAGCGTATTCTCCTCTGAGATGCACATTTATATCTAGATAGTGGTACAGATAGCGATTTGCGCGATAATGCGCCACCTCCTTACTCTCCAGATCTATTGTGGTATGAGAGGAGAAGAAAGTATCTGTAGTGCTCACACATGTATTCTGATTATAGCATATTCAGAAATAAGATAGGTATTTGATGGTATGTGAAATGTAGTAAATACATTTATACATCTCATAAAATCTGTCGCTCACTAAAGTTTTCTATTAATTATTTTTTTTATATTATTATATAAAAATAATCTTATAGTTATTTTTTTATTATAAAAAAAATAGAAGTTTATTTGATTTTTTTTATTTAATTTTTAGAATTTGATAATTTGAATTATTTTATATACGCAGTGTTGTCAAGTATCTGGATATTGATTAATAATAGACTAACATACAGTTTAAATTTCTACCAAAAAAATAATTTTATTTAATATACAAATACGTTTATTATGTAATGTGAGTTATTTTTATTATTAAAAATTAGGATAATTATTGCTTTTTAGATAGTTAGAACTTCACATTATGATTATTTACTAGTAGGTTACTTATAAAAAAGCGTAAATAGTCATTTGCTAAAGAAGTCATTTTTGTATGGAACTCTATAGTCACCAAAAAAATATTTTATTATTAATATATAATAACTTATTTTTTAGATATATAAAAATATTTAAGATTCGAATTGACTTTTTAGAATATCTGAATTAATTAAATTATTATAGGTAGCTTATATAGCATAAAATAACTGATGGTTATTTGCAAATAGAAGGTCACTATTTATGCTAAGAGGATTATCTATATGTATTATCAAATACATATAATAATATTATGTGCAATATATTTTTTATTTTCTTTCTTCAGCCATTGATAAAAACGCTCACACCGAGGTATTAAGAAAAACCTAAAGAAAACTCTACTATCAGAATAGAATTATATATAGAGAGCAACGAAGTTTCACAATAATAATCACCGATTTTCTCACTCCTACTCATTACCGCAATTGTGTAGGTGTAGAAGTATTTTATATTCTTCTACCCTCATATACAAACATTAACGCTCACATAAGTGTTATTTGTGAGAAATGTGAGTGAATAAATAACACAATGCCTATATGAAATTTTCATTTACTGGTATATTCTACTTAATTTTTATGCATTATGATAATTTTATATATAGTGAATAAGTAATTGGTATATGAATTACATATTTAATATTTTTATATTATGTGAAATCGATCAACTAACTTTGAATTTATTAAATGATTTGGTTTCATGAGCTGCAATATTTATATGTTTTATATAATTTATTAGACGAAAAAAAGTAAGATTTAGAGAGAGAGAAACCACAATCGTTAAAATGTGAGTATTAATGAATAATATAGATGCCACAAATCATTATCTCATACCCATGAGCAACATAAGCGTCACACCTCTCATAGAACTTATCTATTGCACACCAATATAAATATATGTGATATATATAAGGGTTTTTCAGACAAAATAGTGTGAATACTACATCATATTATTGAAAACAAAGATATCCCATAATTGTAATTCACACAGTATTGAAAGCGATTATAGTTGCACTTTATTTAATCTCGTCAATCTCATTGATACAAGTCGAGAGTAAGAGATGATCGAAATGAATTAGATCCACCTATTCCATCTTATAAATATCAGTCACATGCTAATGTGTTGTTGGGCTCTTCGTTAGTATGTAATTTATTCCTCTAAATTTATTTATAATTATCAGGTGTGTCTTATGCCCTACTGCGTGAGTGGCTCTCACTGCAAAACGACTTGAAGAGACTGAGAAAGATACAATTATGAGAAGGGGATCAAAAGAGCTCAAAAGAGACAAGAGTAAACATTAGGCAGTGTTTCACAGAACGTAATTAATAGTTTGTGATAAATTAAGGAAGCGAGCAGATAATTGACGTGCGGATTGTGTAGAGAAATTATATAAGGCATTGTATATGAATATATTATCAATTGAGGAAATATATATTAGATTTAGATATTTACCGATGCAAATTGACAATATTTGGATATTATAAATTGAGAGAGATAAGAGATTGTGTATAATAGATTTAATTTTTTAATTTTTGAATAATATTAATATATTGAATTGAATTATATTTCATAATTTATACGAGAGAATTTTTTTACGATGCTTCATTTATGTACTAATGCACAGATCTTCTCTGTCTAGCAGGGCAGTAGCTTTTATTCTATACACTCACACAAAAAATTTTTTTAAATTATATATTCAACCAACGCCTAGAGCGTTTTATATTCTTGTTAACAAATTAGGTATTTTCTATATTTTGCCTCGTGTTTAAAAAAGAGGTTAATTTATATAAGATATAATCTAATTCACTACTCACAGAAGCTCTCGAATATATTTATATTATACCTCAAAATGAAGGAAGTGCAATAATAGAAGTCACAGCGATTCTTCCATTTGGTAATAGGAGAACATTTACACTGTATCACACCACAACAAATTTTTTTTGTCCTTAAGAAACATTATATAATTTGAATTTTTAATAAAAGAGATTAAAAGCATCTTCCTCTACAATAAACTTTAAATTTAAGATTCAGAGATTTTTTAACATTCATATGTTGTTTATTCCCCCGTACTATGCATGGTGTTTAGTTGCTCTAAAAGGAGGTCACTTTGTAGGGGGGATTACTATGTTTGATCCTAGTACAAGATTATACGAGCACAATTTATTCTACTTATATTATACTTTATTCAAGGTCTCACTTGAAAACCGCACCTGTAGATGATAGAATAACAACTGAAGAGAAAAAAAACACCTAATCTCAGAAGTAGAAGAAATCTCTTACCTCGAGAAGCACGAATTAAGCTACTCTCACACTCCACACTCACTCAGAGAGATTATCCCCGATCATTCTCCTAAGGAGCGGCAGAGTGTATTATAGTATGCTTCACACACTCAATATGCTGACTATCACCTACAAAAGTAGTTTTGTGGCGCGAACATGCAATAAAAACATAATGGACTGTATGATTATAATAAAAATTTATCTCTTTACTGGAATATTATGTGTGCACGTATTAGATTATATTTGACATTTTGAACTTACTTTTCATAATCAGAGGTGTACACATTTGTATATATTATGAAAATGTATATAACTTTATTCAGTTTTTAATAATTTTTTTGATACTAATTTCAATTTTACCCTAAGGAAATAAGTGAAATTGTGAAATAGAATCCAATTTTTTTCTCAAAGTAAATAAATTAAAAACAAATAGCGTTTCACAATGGTCACATAACAAACACAATTCAAGATTTACCCCTATGCCGCTAACACAGCATTAAACAATATTGTATTAATATATTAATACAATTTATAATAGACAAATAAAAATAATAAGAAGAATAAAAGATAGAAATCATATCTATATCACACGAGGTTAAGAAAGTAAGTATTGGCACTTCACCCACACAAACTCCACCGAAAGGACTTGTGGATTTGCAAAAAAGGAAAAAGTTTCCGAAGATGAAGACAGGAGAACCATACATACAAAAAGCTATTTGTAATAAAGTATATTACTTGGAGAATGATTACCTGCAAAATGGATGAAATAAAAAATTTGTCAACACAAAGAGTGGTATATATATGTGTTGAATATTGCAGTAATATACAGTTATTATACAATATATATATAAAGAATCTCTCTCTCTAGCAAGTTTTCCTTCTTATTTATTTTTTGCAAATATTAAACATAAAAAACATTATTTTATTTTATTAATAAAAATAGAGGATTTATATTAAGTTATATCTTCTTTCTCACTTTTCTCTTCAGTGCGTCATAACTCTCTCTTTCATTTGACTCTCTTCTCTCTCTTATATCCTTATCAACAATTACCTCTCATATGGTCTCTCTCTCTACTCTCATACAATTCATCTTTGCATGCACATCTTCTTACTCTTCCTCTACACAATCTCATCTCTTTCATTAATGAAAACACGCAATAAACTTTATTTTTTGATAAACTATATTCTTTTTTGTTGATCGGCAATTTTTAGGATTTATTAATTGTTTATAGAGTTAGCAACAGTAACAATGGTATTTCTGCAAAGAAGGCTCACTTGTAGGGGGAATTCTATGTATCATCAAACTCATTGTTGTACATCAAAATTTTTATTATCTAAATAATTCAACACCTCAATATATGTCACACAGCACCAGCCGTGTAGTGGATAATGTAAGACTACATTTATTTGTAAAATATTCACTTCATCACTCAGAAAGAAGCAAGTTAAAGACACCAAGATTGATTCCTATATTGAGAGATAATCTGTGTTGAGATAGTTACCCTTACATCTCCTAAACAAGCAGTTTTGAAAAACATCTGCGACTGCTACATCATGCAGCTATCGTTTAAAGTGATTGTTGGAAATAGAAAATAATATATTTTAATGTGCTAATTAGATAAATTTCTTTAACCTGACTTTATATTATTTGTTAACTCACTTTATATTTTGCTAAATTTGAATCTTAGTAATATCATTTAAGTCTTTTAATATTATTTTTGAATTACTTTTATTATTTAATTGATACTACATACTAAACTTATATTCTTCCAAGTTTAGTTTACGAGCTGATATGTCTTACATATTTTTTTTTAACATTTTTAGACGAAAATAAGAAGAAAGAAGGAAAAGTATGTATTTTGTTGCGGTATATCACACCCTATATATATCCACGAAAGGGACTTCGGATTGCAAAAAAGAAAAAGTTTCCGAATAGGGACTCATCATTATTTGAAAAAGTTATCTGTATTGAAAAGGATTATTCACTATTAACGTACTCGAGCTCGAAATGGATGTGGTATGTTGATAGAATGCAGAGATCTATTATTCATTCTAAAATCTGTCGCTAAAGTTCTTTATGATGTGAGTTATTTGAAAAAAAAACTTAGTTGTAAAAGAAATAGGATTTTATTGATGTTTTTTTTAATAGAATTTATTGATTTATGTATATACTCTCTCTCTCTCTAATAATAAACGATGGTTATTTTGCTAAGAAGTCATTTGCAGGAGACTTAATTCCCAAAATTATTATCTCCCTAGATAACTGAGGTTTTTTTAAATATATATATATTGCTTTAGATATTTTAGAATCTTATTATTACGTGTTGTTACTTATAAAAATCGGTGAGGCTAGTTGCTAAGAAGTCTTTTGTAGGGACTCTATGGTCCAAAATGAGATTTTTTTAATATAAACTGTAATTTTTAAATAAAATTTATTTAGTGTGGGATTCGCATCTCATGTCTCAATAAGATTTAAGTTTCGTTATACTTATATTTACTTAATATAGATGAGTACATATAGCAAATAATTAACTCACGACAGTGGTTAAGTGTGTTCGCATAAGAGTGTCAGTCTTAGTTAGAGATTGTGATATATCATATGAGTCATATCATTCAATAAAATATCTATTGCCAAAATAATTTTTACTCTTCTCTTGTTATTCGATACAAATTTGAAAATACGCACCGAGGATAGAGGCCTAAAAAAGGCATATTAGACTGGGAAAGCAAATTCTCAATTGAATATCAGAGTTTCCCTCTCATCTCCTAAACAGGCAGATGTTTTATCTTCCCCATCAACATCCTTTGTTTCAACCCCCCCAATTTCCCCGGCCAGAGAAGAAGAGAGAAAGGATGAGGAGATTTGGGGGGAAAAAAAATTTTTTGAAAGAAAAAAAGAAACCCGAATGCCTATTGAAAGGAGAATTTAAATCAGAGGTATTTACATAATTTGACAATTTGAATTTTATATAAGAGAAGTGATTATTTGATGAAGTTACTGAATCAGTTTTAATTTGATGACGACGCCGAGAACTAACGGATATAGAATGAGTATTGTTTTAGCGACAGCTAACATATTGTTTTACCATTTTTTATGTGAGAGAAATGAAGAGAGAGAGAGAAGAGAATTTTGTTCTTTCAAAAGTAAGTATTGGCACTTCACCCACACAAACTCCACCGAAATATTATTGTTTGCAGAGAGAGAAAGAGAAAAAGGTAGAGAAGAAAGAAAAAAAAAAAAATCTCATCAAATTTATTTTAGAAAAAATTATCTAGTATTAGATATTGAAAAGGATTATTCACTATTAACGTCCACAAAGAGTGGTAAGTGAAATGCAGAACATATCATCTATGTAGTAGTTGCCTCTGTCCCGGTTAAAGTTTATTCTATTTTATAATTTTTATTATAAGTTATTTTAAATAAGTTAGTTTTTTTTTTAATAAAATAATAGGATTTTATTGTTATTTATTTTTTATAATTTTTATAAATTATTTATATTATTGATTATTATTTTTATATATCATTACTCTAAATTAAACTAGATGTTATTATTTAGCTTTAAGACGTCAGATAAGCTGCCGTTTACTTTAATTCCCATAAAAAATTTTTATATAGTAATTCACAAAATACGTATAGAGTGTTTTTTATTAAATAAATTATAGGAAATTATTATGTACTTTTTTAGATAATTTAAGAACTTCTCATTTAATTTATTCGTGCGTTTTAACTTATAATAATTAAGGATGGTCATTTTGCTTAAGATAAGTCCATTTTGTAGGACTATTACATACTGTCCAATAAAAATATAATTTATTATATATTATAATTGATATTATAAGATAAGTACAATTATTAAGTATAATTAATTAGAAGATAGCTAATATTGAAACTTATCTCTAGAAGTTTATTATGTACTCATATAAAGTTTATAAATCTATATATAATGCGACTAATATTATCTCTGTATGATGGATCTATTGCACACAAGAGACAGGTCATCTTTCTCATGATTAAGAATATAATTGTGGAAATTCACAGAATACTGTCAACTAAATGATAATTGTGTAAGTGTTCGACAATATTCTAATATTCTAATTTTCTCTCTATGCCATATTTTCGGTATAAATATCTCACACGTGGATAATAAAAAAAACCTATATATAAGATACAAATTTATCACGTTAAAGATGTCAAGAATTAATGACGAGAGCAACGAAGCTCCTTACTCACACTAATAATTTCTATGCATGTATTGTCGCGCTGCATCGATATAAAGCTTTTCATATGCAACTCTCTAAACTAGATTATGAGGATAGTTTATTACTATTTTATCTTTCTCCACGACTCAACTATCTCACTCTGCTAATTTATATCTCGTATAGATAAAAATATGCACACACATCTCTCAACGATATTCCGATTATATTTAAAAATTATATTCCATTTTATCTGATGTCACTATTTCTACTATCTTGTATAAGGTAACATTATTAGCAATTATGATGGTGGATCATTACTTAAATTACATTAAAATAGGGAAAAAGTTATTTTATTGGAAAGACAATGATCATTTATTTATATAAATTTATGTTTCTAACGCCACTAAACTTATTATAAATGTAGATTTAGTATTTAAACGCAGCTAATACATATTTTTTACATTATTTATTTAACGTGAAAAATAAGATAATGAAAGTAATAGAATTATTCGTTATATGAAAAGTAATATAAATGAGTATTGTGACACTTCATATCACTAACTCAACTAAAACTATACCACTACGAAAAGAACTTCAGGATTGCAAAAAAGGGAAAATTATTCGATAAGTAATGGAGTGTGACTTAATTTATTTGAAATTTAATAAAGTTATTATATATATAAATCTGTTATTTTGAATTAAGGGTAATAATGATTCCTTAATTTAATCGACACATATTTCCATCCATACTAAAGCAATTAGCAGAAACATATTTCATATAATACTTTTCACTAATAAGTTTTTCTATATTATTTATATATATATTATTTATAAAAAAACTTATGTGTTTTTTTAAATAAAATATGAATTTATATATTATTGGAGTGATTTTTTATTTATTTATATTTTAGAATATTTATATTGTCATATATATATGATATTTATGTATATAATACTTACCAAATTTACGTGAGATCGTTTATTATAGTCATAAGATAGTTATACTAATATATTATTGCATAGAGATAGAGATACTTTTAATATCCCATAAAATATTTATTATTAATTCTCACATAAACGTTATAGTGAGTTATGTTTTTTTATTTAAAATTATAGGAAATTATTGCTTTTATAGTGAATATATTAGAACTTCATTGTGTATTATTCTCATTTATTAACCATATAAATATAAAGTTAGGATGAGATTCATGGTGGAAAAGTTTAATTTTATAGGGGATATCACTTATAATGTCTCAAAAATAAATAGGAAATTTTTTTTAATATAATAGTCTATAAGTTTTTTATAATATTCTAATGTTTATTTGAATACTTTGTTTCTTTTTTTATAGCCATGTTGAGTCACAAACTGCACAGGATAGAATAAAACCTAAATGGAAACAGTAATTCAGAAATAGTATTCGAGCACACCATATTCTTAAGCTCACTATAATATCAGATGAGTTATTCTCGCCGCTCCTCATATCTCTAAACAGGGCTATCAGGTGTTTATCTCTCGCGCGATTCTCGACATTACCAGATGAGGACGTTATAGTACTTAAGTCGATATAATAATCTCTAACATTGTTTTGCGTGATGGAAAATTTCTTTATTGGGTATGATTTCACTATATTTGTGACATCATTAGAGTATATGAATTTGAAACTATATTTAGAGAACTCAATATATATTATGAATACTTTAAGCTTCTCGGATATATATTGATATGCTGATATTTCAACCAGCACACATTCATTGAGTTATCTTATATTAATTATGATATTTGTCTCCACGACTCTTCCTTATTACAACTTATAGATTTTTTATATAGTCTGTGTTCAGTGGCACACGTATAGCGTAATACTATAGGACAAGATAAAGGAAAGTGTTAAACAATTGATTCGTGAGCACGCAACACATTACATTGTAATTGGGCACTTTACCCACACAAAAACTCCACCGAATAAGTGTATCTATATCGGATATGCTTATTATATCATGACCTGTGATGTTTATCGAAGATTGTGTGATTCATCTCACTCAATAAAAGTAATTTTTTTATTCTGTTATTGAATTATGTTGAGTACGTGGCACCTAATTATTTATCGGTGCACAGAGAGAGAGCTGTGTGATAGTGCGAAGTGGCACGTGAAGTAATTTTATCAATACCTACACTGAGAGGTCTGTCACTTATCTATTATTTAATATGTTTAAGAATAATCATATTTACTTTTTATATTTAGTGTGATTTTAAAATCGTTTTTAAAATTAGGTAATATTTCTAGTACGAATATAATTATAAAATATATCCTCACCTTCTTATTTTTTATTTTATATTGTTTTATCTTATTATATTGTTTTTTGTTCTGGTTTATTTTATTTTTTTATGATTTATATTTTACTGTTTTACTAATAATGTTAACTTACAAAAAAATAACGATACGTTATTTTGCTAAGAAGTCATTTTGCAGGAGACTTTTAATTCCCAAAAAAATTTATTAATCAAACGTTTGTTTTTTTTTAAAATTAGGAAATTATTGCCTTTTAAAAATTTTAGAACTTTTCATTGATCTGTATGTTTGCGTTGTGCGGTGTGTTGATTTATTCGTGGTTACTTATAAATAAGCGATGGTCATTTTGCTAAGAAGTCATTTTGTAGGGACTCTATGTCCAAAAAAATTTTTTTAATATAAACTTAATTTTCAATAAAATATATTTAGAATCGAATTAACTTTTTAGACTTTCATTAATTTAATTATAGGTACTTAGCAAAATAACGATGGTTATTTTGCAAAGAGGTCACTTTGTAGGGGATTCTATGTATCATCAAAATTTTGCAAATATTTTTTTTATTTTTTCAGCCATTGAAAACGCACCGAGGATAGAAAAACCTAAAAAAAACACGTCAGAAATAAAGAAAAACGTAGCTCCAATAATATCAGAGGTTCCCTTCTCATCTCCTAAACAGACAGAGGCTCTGATATCTTCCCCATCAACATCCGCAAGTGTTGGAAATGAAAAAGCAAAGCCAAAAAAGGGGAGAAGGAAACGTCCGAAATACAGAATTAAAAGTAAGATAATTCATTATATAGCATATATTTAATTTGCCATTTACATTAAATATATTTTTATCTTTAATGTGACAAATAATTTTTTTATTATGATTCGCATTTTTTAATTTACAGATTTCTTTTTCACTGAAGGTAAAAGAGGAGAAAAACGTGGTCTCCTTCCAAGAAGTGAGGAGACGGAAGGGAGATTATCGCTTGAATATTTCTTTACTTATATGTTTCACTTTAATTTTGCATTTGACTTTATATAGAAAAGTATTATTTATGCATTACTTTAATTTGATTTGATTACGAAACTTTACCTATACAAACTCCACCGAAAGAAATTCGGATTGGAGAAAAGAAAAAGTTTCCGAAGAGAAACTCTTTATTCGAAAAAGTTATCTGGATTGAAAAGGATGATTCAGTATTAACGTCCTCAGAGAGTGGTAAGTGAAATGCAGAATATATTTATCTAAAATTTGTCGCTGGAGTTTTTATATGATTATTATTATTATTATTATTATTATTATTATTATTATTATTATTTTTATTATTATATTATTATTATTTTTATTATTAATATTATTATTATTTTTATTATTATTATTATTATTATTTATATTATTATTATTATTATTATTAATATTATTATTATTATTATTATTATTATTATTATTATTATTATTATTATTATTATTATTATTATTATTTTTATTATTATTAATATTATTATTATTATTATTATTATATTATTATTATTATTATTATTATTTTTATTATTATTAATATTATTATTATTTTTATTATTATATTATTATTATTTTTATTATTAATATTTATTATTATTTTATTATATATTATTATTATTATTTTTATTATTATTATTATTTTATTATTATTATTATTATTATTATTATTATATTATTATCTATTTTCCTATTAATTTTAAAGTTGCCTTTTTGCGAGCCGATTTTGTGGACACATGTCCTCATCATTTTATTGTCAAATTTTTGCATTAAAAGTTTTTTCGGGGCGTGAGCCCCTGCGCGTGCGTTAGCACGTGCCCAAAGACAAGCTTTGCTCCGTTAGGAGCAAACCTCGGCTTGTTATTATTATTATTATTATTATTGTTAATGTTACAATTATTATTAATATTATTTTTATTATTATTTTTATTATTATTATTGTTATTGTTACAATTATTATTATTTTAATTCTTATTTTGGTTTTACGAATTAATAAAATTATATTCCAACAGAACGTGACAAATCCATAATTTCGCTCCTTAAAAAAGACAACAAAGTTGATCAACCAACAAAATGTCAACAAAATAGAAAGCCAGAACCAGCAAAACTAAAAGCTATCATTGCATTCGGCACTGACTTTGGTATTCTTTACTTTAATTTTACATATGTCGTAATAAAACTTCACCCATACTTTCATTATTCTTAATTAGTTTATATCTCCAACTTACATTTATTTCTTTACATCTTCAGACGATGAAACCGAACAACAAAAAGATAGTGATGCTGCTGCAGAAGATATACCAAAACAAACATCACCAAGGTCGGCAGTGAAGAAAAATAAGAAAAGACCTCTTAAGAAAATTGGTAAGTAATATGAGTAATATTTTTATATGACATATTTGAATAAAGTTTTTATATTTTATTCAATTTATGCTTATAATTTTTAACATTTCGATACTTAACTCATTTAAATTGAAACAGATACAATGCCCAGAAAAAAGAAAAGGAGGAAGGAGAACAAAGCTGATGATGATAAAAACACCACACCAGAAAAGCCTTCAAAATTTTTTAAAATCTTTAATCAGTCACCTTTAAGGAAAGAGATGAAAGAGAAAGGGGGGTGCCTACAAATTTTAGAAGATAATGTTGCCATCAAATCAGCTCAAGTCTCAAAAAAAGTTGGGTTGGTAATAAATAAAGCAGAAGAAAATGTGACTTCTAATTCTCGTGAGTAATAACCATTTTTTATTAAATTATTATTATCTTCATCTATATACTATTAATTTTAAACATGCCTTTTTTGTCCCCCCTTTTCACGACCCTTTTTCATCATCACTTTTTCGGGCCGTTTTCCGCCGGTAAAACCACTGCGAAAGTAGCGAGCGCCAGCGAATGGAGTGAGCCCCATCGGCCCAATTATTGCCCTATTTTACAGTTGCTAATTATCGGTAAAGAAATCATCCCTCTGTTCCTGGCCATAATATCCTCCAGTTTCATAATCACCTATTTTGGGCAATTTTTCTGCCGGTAAAACCACGGCGAACGTAGCGAGCGAAAGCGAGCGAAGTGAGCTCACCGGCATTATCATTGCCCTACTTTTTTGCCTTTTTTCATCCTGGCGAACGTAGCGAGCGAAGCGAGCGAAGTGAGCCAGTTGCGCGTGCGTCAGCACGCGCTCGAAGGCAAGCCCTAACGCTTGCGTTAGGGAGGAGAGTTAGTGACGCTGCTTGTATCTTATTATTATTCTTATCTTATTATTATATTATTATTATTATTATTATTATTATTATTATTATTATTATTATTATTATTATTATTATTCTTATTATTTTTATTATAATACAAGCAGCGTCGCTAACGCTCCTCCCTAACGCAAGCGTTAGGGCTTGCCTTCGAGCGCGTGCTGACGCACGCGCAACTGGCTCACTCCGCTCGCTTCGCTCGCTACGTTCGCCAGGATGAAAAAAGGCAAAAAAGTAGGGCAATGATAATGCCGGTGAGCTCACTTCGCTCGCTTTCGCTCGCCACGTTCGCCGTTGTTTTACCGGCAGAAACATTGCCCAAAATAGGTGATTATAAAACTGGAGAATATTATGGCCAGGAACAGAGGGATTCTTTCTTTACCGATAATTAGCAACTGTAAAATAGGGCAATAATTGGGCCGATGGGGCTCACTCCACTCGCTGGCGCTCGCTACTTTCGCAGTGGTTTTACCGGCGGAAAACGGCCCGAAAAAGTGATGATGAAAAAGGGTCGTGAAAAGGGGGGACAAAAAAGGCATGTTTAAAATTAATAGTATATAGATTATTGTGTGTGGAAGGTGGAAGCAAAGACAACATGCTGCATCTACTGGTCCTGCTCCCTTCTCTTTACAGCTACATTTAGATGTAGTAATCAGAAAGGTTTAAAGAGGAATTACCGAATCTGGATGGTGATATAATGGTGTATGCAGTGGTTCCTCAAACTTTTTTCGATTCGCGGCTCCCTTGACTTAATTCAAGTTTTGCCGAAGTCTAAAAAGAACGTTTTATATCCTTATATAAAATAGGGTCTATTATAATTATGTTAAATTGCAATTAATATTGCTATGAACTGCATGCCAAAAGCATTCCCAGGATTTCCCTCGGATATATATATATATATATATTAAATATAATATAACTATATATATTAATATATAATAATGTATATATTAATAATTAGTAATATAGTATATAATATATATATATTATATATATCTATATAACTATTATATAAATAATATATATATATATATACTATTATATATATATATAATATAATTATATATATATTATATATATATATATATATATATATATTATTATATAATATATATATATATATATATAAAGAAGGTAAACATAACTAAAATGATGTCTTAACAAAGTTAACTTTATGACAAATACGATTAAAATTTTAAATGTAAAATTGAATGAAAAATTATGAAAATGTTCAAATCTTTCGCTTACCCTGAGGGGAAGCTGCGTCACCTAAAGGTGACGCGCATCACACAGTTTGAGAACCACATTGGGTTTTAGAAGAGAATTGGATGTAGGTGCCTGTGTTGAAAACAGAAGATTCAGCGAAGACGAGATGGTGGGAGGCATGATGTAAGGGATGCCGCGAGAACGAGTCGCAAGTAGGTGGTGGTGGAGAGTGGAGGAGTAAGGCCGAGAGGAAACCAAGGTAAGATGGAAATAATTGCAGTGGAGAGAGAGGTCGAAGAAAACTGGAAGAATGCCCCCAGAATGAGCACAAGTAATGATGAGGATGGTAGTACTTCTTGGAAAGGACTTCGATGTTGATCTCCGCGACCAGACAGTAGGCGTCCTTGAGGGAAGAACGTAAATAAGTATATTTATAACCAAAGGTCTGTAGCCCTCGAAGAATATCGATTGTAGACGAGAACGATATGATAGAGAAACACAAAAAAATGAAAAGATATATTATCTCAATGTACCATCATCGTTTCTTCAATCTCCTCCTACTCTTGAGCAACAAGAATCAGAACAATCGAGAGGAGTTATATCTCGAGTGCTTGAGCCCAAAGTTATTATAAACCCATCGGGCGATCAGATATTGTCAGATTCTGCTGAGCATAATATATTCATCCAAAAATATTCGTTAATGTTTTTACATTTTATACTAGGATTAATATTTTTATAACAATACCTTTTATTGCTTTATTATTTAATTAATTCATATTCTAGCAGAGTCAGAGACCGTACTGCAGTTAGGGAAAACATTCAGAGCTGCAAAATC
>JABUQX010020759.1:7500-30438 GCA_015478945.1 Trachelipus rathkii
TTTGCGTTTGAATATGCCTTTTTGGTCTCAAATTCGTCATGGTTTTTCAATTATTGACTCTTTGCCAAATCTATTATTATATCCTTAAAAGATGTTGGTGTTTTAAATTGTATCATGGGACATGAAACCGAAACATTTTTGAGGAATTAAATAGCTGGAGTTGATCGTGGCTGGATCATTAATTCAACTCAAAGTTTTTAACGGTTTTTGACCTCGTACCTGTCAACGTCGTCGGTTGAATGTCCTGTAAAGTTTATTATCTCTGTTGTTGAAGAAGTGGATGCCTTTTAAAATAGAACTCCTTCCTACTTTTGTTAAGTGTTAGTCTATAAAAAAAGTGCTAATCGTATGAATCTAAGCTTATAACGTGATTAACTGTAACTTCATCAAGTTGCATGTAAACGCTTTTTTTTTCTATTTTAACTAACCGCTTTAATCTTCAAGTCAACTTATCTTCGTAAATTAATAGTCAATCAATGCGTAAAGGAATTATCTACTACCTATACTATATAAGTGGCCGATGGTATTAACTATAATTGCACCGGTTTTGAAAATAATAATTTCAAATCCTAAATTTGGACTAATTGGATAAGAAGTTTCAGTTTGTCAACAAGTAAGTTGTTTACGTTCCGTTTATTTTTATAGGTTGATAATTCCATTTATTATATTTATGCATTGAAACTCATAACATTTATAAATTATCAAGTTTAACTGCCCGTCAAATTTATAATTCTTAATTCGATATTCAATACTACGTGGTAATTAAGGTTGCTATCTATAAATATTCTACTCACATAGATACAATTTTAATAATACACCCCCTCCTTCAATGGGGATCTGCCCGTGAGTGGTGGTGACAACTGTAAAATATAATATATATATATATATATATATATATTTATTCTTATATATAATAAATAATATAATATAATTACTTATATATATAATATTATATATATATATTATTATATATATATATATATATATATATTTATATATTTAATATGGTCATTGTTACCCAGAGGGTTGTCACCCGATTTTTATAAAAATCACCGGAGATATACTCTAAAAAAATAATAATAAAGGAATGGTGAAAACGAAAGATCGTCCCCCGCTCTTCTTAGGAAAAAAAAGCTACAGACCTTTTAAAATTGTAAAAACCGTATAGGACTTTGTTATGAAAAAAAAAAAAAAATTTTTTTTTTTTTTTGAAGAATCCACAGGATACATACTTCTAAAAATATATATGGAAGAATAGTGAAAGGAAAATCGGCAGTCCTTTTTTAGGAAAAAAAGTTATAGCTCCGTGAAAGTTAAAAGATTTTCCCATAGGACTTTTAATAATAAAAATTGTTGGGCCTCGGTGCTCGTTTTAGGGGCATCCTAGTTCAGCGTAATTATGATTTGTTAATTCTAACAGTCGATTTTCTCTTGTATACTAACAAAACTTATCATAACCTGATTTAGAGGGCTGAAATGAGACCTAATCTGGATCGATCAATATTGAAAAGTCATATGGGATTTTTAACAACTTTGAGAGCTGTAATTTTTTTTCTAAAAAAGACGACAATCAGTATTATAATCTTAATTAATATTTTTTTAGAAGTATATACTTGGATTTTCTCATAAAAATCGGAGGGTGACAACTCTGGGTAACAATTTACCATCATGTATATATATTATATATACTATTATATATATATATATATTCATATATATTATATATATATATATATATATATATATATTATATTATCATATTTATATATATAATTATTATATATATATCTAATAATATATACTATATATATATATATTATATCTATATATATATTACTATCGGTACATACTGGTAGACAGGACCCACAATTTCTGAGACCAAAAACGTTTCTAAGTTCAAAAAATTTTCTAAGTTCAGAAGGAGGTAAAGTATAAATTTTTTTAAAGAAAAATTCTCTTGTGGCAACGCTTCTGAAATTATGCGAGAAAGCTTTGCCACTAAACAATCTTTTTAAAAAAACCTAAGCAACTTAACTTTTCTGAACTTAGAAATTTTTTTGAACTTAGAAAATTTTCGCTGTCAAAATGTGTGGGTCGCTATCTACAGTATTACCATATATATATATATATATATATATATATATATATATATATATTATATATTATATATATATATTATATATATATATATATATATATATATATATATACTATACGTAACATGCATGGTAAAAGGTAAAAGCCTAAGTAAAGAACACGACCTATAAATGAGAGCTCGTTGCAGTCGAAAAACTCCATCCTAAGGCTTCATAAGATCGACGGCCCCCTGTGGTATCCATCGTCATATGGGGTTCATCTCATGGGCAAGCCATAACCATATCTCCTTCATTACCCAGAATATTCACACTATTATACACCTTCTTATCGCCCCTGCACACTCGCAATCTCATCCCTTCAGATATTCTTTTCCTGATTCAAATCTATTTTTGTTTGGTCTCCCATCCGGTCGAATACAAGTAAAACACACTCATCACTATACATCCGCTTGTGTATAATAATATATATATATTATATACTATATATATTATTAATATATATATATATATATATAATATATATATATATATATATACTATATATATAATATATTATATATATATATATAATTATATATATTATAATATATATAAATATATTATAATATAGGCAGCATCCGAAAAGGCCGGCATGTACTGTGGGAGTCAAGCAGCTACTTGAAATTGAATAACTTTTGCGCAAGCACGTGACATTTTTACCACCGGAAATTAAAAAAAATTAAAAAATAACGCTTTTTAAAAAAATTAAAAATTGTTTAAAGAATTGTTGAAATAATTAGTTTTTTTGATAAATCAAAGATGCCGCTTACTCCGAGTGAGCACACAAAGGTGCCAAATTTAATTTTTTTTATTTAAAATAATCTAATACCCTCGGATAAACAAGAACGATGGAGAAAGTCCGGGTTTCTTCGGCTACGGGGGGACGACCGGGGGGGACTTTCGTCCCACCCTCTGTCCCTCGGCTCGAAACCCCCTAAAAAGGATATAAAAGAAAAAAATAATTTCCCAACGCCTAAAAAAAGTCGTATTTTGGCAACATTTGCTTTCTCGAGACTATGCAGTTTCAAGGTCAGATCAGAGTCGTGCAACTATCTTTCAGGTCTAAGATTCTTTACTAAATCTTTAAGGAGTTTAAATAAAGTATTAGATACATATAATTGTATTTTTAATCTCTTCGATGAAATTTACTTCTGAAATCAAAACGTTATTTATTTCTGTTAGATTTATAGTTTTTCATAGTACATCCTGAACTTTTCGGGATGCTGGCTATATTATATATATATATATATTATATATATATATATATTATATATATATATTATATTATAATATATAATATAAATTTTATATATATATATATATCATATATTTATACTATATATATATATATATATATATATATATATTATATATATATAGCTATATATTATAGGCCTTTATATATATATATATATATATATATATATATATTCATATATTTATTATATATATATAATATTATATATATATATATATATATATATATTTATATATATAATATAGGTTGAAACAAAGAAGTTCCCGCATGATATCTCGAGAACTAAGATAGGTACAAGAAAACTGATAACCTATATGGAATCAGCGTATGAAATTTATATGGAAAATGAAAAAAAAAATTTTTCATCTTTTATATTTCAAAACTACGATAGGTAAAGAAAACTATTAACATTTTAGATCAGCGTTGAAATATGTATAAAAAAGATTTTTTTTTTTTACTAAAAGAACTACCCCCAGGTAAACACAAAGCTGCAAAAAGTCGGGGCTTCTTCGGCCTCCTGGGGGACGAACGGGGTTGACTATTTTCCCTTCCGGGGGAAGGGTCTTCGGAACCCGCTCTTTTGGTATCTTTGGTTGGTGTCGCGGGGGTTCCCTCCGCCCCTCCCTACGGGGTATGGAAAACTCCCCCCTTTGTCCCCGTCGGCTAGTCCGAGCCCTAAAAAAAAATTTCATACGCTGATTCCATTTATGTTATTAGTTTTCTTCTAGCCTATCGTAGTTTTGGAGATACTAAAAAAAAAGTAATTTTTTTTGTTTTCCATACAAAATTTCATACCTGATTCCATATATGTTATCAGTTTTCTTGTACCTATCTTAGTTTTCGAGATATCATGAGGGTAACTTCTTAAGTTTTGGCATATATACTATATATATATATATTATATATATATATATATATTATTATATATAATATATATATATATATATATATTATAATATATATATATATATTATATATTATATATACTATATAATATTATATATATATATAATTATATTAAATATATATATTATATATATATATATATATATAATATAATATTATATATATATATATATATATATATATTATATATATATATATATATATATATATATATATATATATATATATATAAAGAATTATTTTTCAATCATTTGTTTCAATGCAAAGATTTGATCAACACATCCTCTGCCACTTCTAAATGCTCCTTGTTCTTCACCAATCAGTCCTTCAGTCACTCGACGCTCTTTCGACCAAAATACCAGCAATACTATCCCAGTCAATCAATAATAATATATATATATATATATATATATATATTATATATATATAAATATATAATATATACTATATATATATATATATTATATATATATATATATATATATATAATATTATATATATATATATATATATATATATATATATATATATATTATATTACTATATAATATTATATATATATATATATATATTAACCTCTCACGGGTTGGGCACTTTTTCAAGGAGGGAGCAGAAAATAAAATACAAAAAACCACCCAAGCCCAATCCTAACCAAATTCTCAGGTGAGTAACAGATGGTGGCTTTAAAGAGAGGAGAGATTAAATAACAGGTGGAAAACAGAGATGACCAAGGAGTCCACAAAACAGAGTGGGATGGAAAGAGGGAAGCATCCAAAGAACGAAGTCTGGGGTTTTTCAAAATGTTCACCAAAATTCATCTCCATGCCTTGTGCTACGTGGGCAACGCAAGGAGGTGGTATGGAGAGAGCCAACTTCCGATCATCCTGCCTTGTATACCTATAGGAAGCAGGATTGTGTGCCAACGTCACGTCGCAGAGATAGAGGGTCAACAGTTTATTAGTCTCTTAGCTTTAGACTCAACTCTATCAATCAGAAGGTTGGACCGGAAAGCCCCCCCCAGAATGTGAGACAGTATCCAAGCAAGGGGGAATAAGGCCCTTGTATCTCTGGAGTAGCTGTGCAGAGGAAAAAAATTCCCGCTGCCTAAACAGAGCTCCCAGCTTCTTTGAGGCCACCTTAGCGACCGTTGTGATATAGGGTTTTCAAGACAATTTTTGTTTATGTTCAGACCAAGAATGTTTGTTATTCACAGGTGAGAAGTTAGAGCCGTCGAAGGAAATAGGAAAGTTTTGAGGTGCTTTTGAACGGGAGATGTGAAGAAGTTAAGTTTTCAAAGAGTTGAATATCACAAGGTTGCGGTGGCCCCACCGGGAAATCCCATCTAGGCCGGCAAGTTAAATCGAAAATTACAGGTAAATTCAAAGTTAAATTTGCATATATAGAAATTTAACATCTAACACTAAAAATCATATTTATTTTCTTGAAGAAATTAATCTAATTTGATCTAACCTAACCTAAACTGACCTGACCTAGCTTGACCTAATATACTCTAACCTGACCCAACCTAACTTGACCTAGCATATCATAACTTAACCTAACTTGCCTGACCTAATCTAACATAACTTGAAATAACCTACCCTAACTTGACCCAACCTAACCCAAATTGACCTAGCCCATCATAACTTGAACTAACCAAACTAACTTGACCTGACCTAACTTAACCTAACTTGACCCAACCTAACCTACTTAACCCAACCTAACCTAATCTAACCAAATCAAACTTACCTAACCTAACCTACCTAAAACTTAACAGAATTAACCTGTATTTTCGGTGATTGAGACTTTACTTTTCCAGCCTTAAAAACCTCCTATATTAGTTCTAGATTGAAAATTTTTGGTATCAACTCGCATAATAATAAATTAAATATAATATGGTAAATTATTATTATTATTATTATTATTATTATTATTATTATTATTATTATTATTATTATTATTATTATTATTATTATTATTATTATTTTTATTATTATTTTTATTATTATTATTATTATTATTTTGAAATAAAGAAGGGTTGGTGAATATTCTATTCTTAGGGTAATTATTATTATTAATTTATTATTATTTATTATTATTATTATTGTTATTATAATTATTTTTTTTATTATTATTTTATTATTATAATTATTATTATTATTATTATTATTATTATTATTATTATTATTATTATTATTATTATTATTTTTATTATTATTTTTATTATTTTTATTATTTTTATTATTTTTATTATTATTATTATTATTAATGTAATTATTATTTATTATTATTAATTATTATTAATTATTTATTATTATTATTATTATTATTATTATTATTATTATTATTATTATAATCGGGATCAAAAGAAGGGTTGGTTAATTAGTCTTAAGGTAATTAGAAGTGAATACTGGATCTGAGACGAGGAACTGGATGATTCAATTTCGTGGGAGAAGTGACGAGAGCAGACCTTGAGGGAGAGAAACACATGTCAAAGAAGTGTGATAATGAACATACTTCAGATCATTTCTGTGTCGACTGAGTTCTGTAGGTGAGAGACGTGACGTGGACCCTTAATGAAGGAAGGGGGGGGGGGAATAGGATAAAGATCCTATATATGAAGGGGTTCTGAGGAAGTATTTGTATAATAGGAAAGGATAGGATCTTGATGATAGGAACTGGTGAAATGGTAGAAACGTTCATTTTTCTTATGCATTTCTCTTCTGGTTAAAGGACTAAGAAATTTCACTAGAATTAGGGAAAATCAGAAATCAGGGTGAAATTAAAAGCCGACATGACTCAATACACGGCATTTGGAACGGGTTTTGATATGAAGAGAGGAACAATGGGGTATCAAAGGAGGGTATTGACTAGGTTGGAAAATTTTATGCTGAATGGAGCAATTATTATTATTATTATTATTATTATTATTATTATTATTATTATTATTATTATTATTATTATTATTATTATTATTATTATTTTTATTTTTATTTTTTTTTATTATTATTTTTTTTTATTTAATTATTATTATTATCTATGTATTATTATTAATTATTATTCTTATTTATTAAATCGGTAATTATTATTATTATTATTTTTATTATTATTATTATTATTATTATTTTATTATTATTATTATTATTATTATTATTATTATTATTATTAATTATTATTAAAATCGTTATTATTATTATTATTATTATTATTATTATTATTATTTTTTATTATTATTTTTTATTATTATTATTATTATTATTATTATTATTATTATTATTATTATTATTATTATTATTATTATTATTATTAGCGCCAGAGTTTATCTAGAAAAAGTTAAAAAAAAATTACTTTTTTTCCTTTATTGGAAAAAGTTTCTTCACGTGTTTCTTGAACTTTCTTAGAAGCCCTATTTCCCTAAAAAGCCTCCCTACCCCCCTTCCCTCCTTAAGAAGGGCCAACCTCATCCTCAAGAAGGGCCACCATCCTACCCCTTACCCCCCTACCCCCCAATCCACGCTGGCACGTCCGCTCAAATTACGAAACTGTGCCGAAGTTGGCCTGTGTTAATTTCCCAAGAGAAATGCTCCTCAAGCCACGCCCACTTTTCGCTTACGGGAAAAAACAGTAAGAAATCGGGAAAGGGGCGTGGCATGACCGGTAAGGGGAGGAGTCACCTCAGAATATATGGGAAACTATTACACACGATAAAATTAGTATTGAAAAGTTAAAAAAGGAAAATTTTCTTTAACATTTTTCTATGTATTTTATATTCTCTCTCTCTCTCTCTCTCTCTCTCTCTCTCTCTCTCTCTCTCTCTCTCTCTCTCTCTCTCTCTCTCTCCTAATTATATATATATATTATATTTCATATATATATATATAATTTGTTTTTTCTATATATTTATATATTATATAATATATTATTATATATAATATTATATATATATATTAATATATATATATATAATACTATATATATATATATAACTAAAACCCGATTAAATCGATTCAGAGAATCGATTAACCTTAAATAGTAATATTAAATTAAAATTTTGATATGAAAAGCTTTTTTTGATTATGAAGAGAGAGAGGAGCAGAGAGAGAGAGAGGAGCAGAAAAGAGACGAGAGAGAGAGAGAGAGAGAGAGAGAGAATAATAGGAGGAAGAGAGTGATAGATTAAGAGAGAAGGAAAGCGAGGGGAGAAATTAAGAAGAAAGGAAGAAATAGAGGAGCAAGGAGAGATAGAATTGAAAAAAAGAGTAAGAGAAGAGAAGAGAGAGAGAGAGAGATGAGAGAGAGAGAGGAGAGAGAGAAGAGAGAGAGAGAGAGGGAAGAGAGGAGAGAAGAGAGAGAGAGAGAGTTCAAATGACTAATAAATTACCATTCATTATTCGCTAAAATGTTCCTCAACCTAATCACCCTATTAACTCTCTCTCTCTCTCTCTCTCTCTCTCTCCTCTCTCTCTCTCTCTTCTCTTCTCTCTCTCTCCTCTTCTTCTCTCTCTCTCTCTCTTCTCTTCTCTCTCTTAGCGAATGTGTTTCCGGTAGTGAGTGTTTTTTTATATATATTTAAATTATCTTTTGAGATTAAAATGTGTAATAATATTAATGTGAAAGAAATACTCATTATGTGAAAGAAATACTCTTTTAAAATATAAGAAAGTATGTGAAAGTATAACAAAGTATGTGAAAGTAACAAGCTATGAAATAAAAAAATATATAAAGGCAATAACCTATGAAATTAAAAGTATGTGAAAGTTATAACCTATAAAAGTAAAATAAAGTATGTGAAAGTAATACCTATGAAAGTATTTGAAAATAATAACCTATGAAAGTAAAAAAAAAAAAACAGGTGAAAGTAATAACATGAAAGTATAAGGAATTACGTGAAATTAATGGGCTATGAAAATAATAGAAAGTATATGAAAGTAATAACCTATGAAAGTAAAAGAAAGATTGTGAAAATAATAGTCTATTAAAACTTGAGAAAATATATGAAAGTTGCAGCCTATGAAAGTAGAAGAAAGTAGGTGAAAGTAATAACCTACGAAGTAAAAGAAATTGTACTAAGATATGAAAGTATGAAAATATATAAAAGCAGTGACTTATGAAAGTAAAAGAAAGAATATGAAAGTAACATTATGAAAGTAGAAAAAATATATGAAAGTAACTATGTAAGTAAAAGAAAGGTTTCAAAAAGTAATAACCTATGAAAGTAGAAGAAAATATGTGAAAGTATCTCACAAAAGTAAAAGAAAGTATCTGAAAGTAATACATGAATGTAATTTTTTACTTTCAAATGGCGATTGTAAATCTTCCCTTCACTAGACAGTAATTGGATACAATGCTCAGTAACGATGCTGCTTTTAGACTTAAATATACACCTAAAATATACACCTAAAATATGCGCTTAAAATATACACCTAAAATATACACCTAAAATATACACCTAAAATATACACTTAAAATATAAACCTAAAATATACACTTAAAATATAAACCTAAAATATATACTTAAAATATACACTTAAATTATACACCTAATATATACACTTAAAAAATACACTTAAAATATACACATAAAAATATACACTTAAAATATACGCTTACAATATACTTAAAATATGCACTTAAAATATACACTTAAAATATAAACCTAAAATAAACATTTTAAAATATACATTTAAAATATACACCTAATATATAAATTTAAAATATGCACTTTAAATATACACTTAAAAATATACACATAATATATACACTTAAAATGTACACCTAAAATATACACATAAAATATAAACCTAAAATATACACTTAAAATATACACTTAAAATATACACTTAAAAATATACACTTAAAATATATACTTAAAATATACACTTAAAATATAAACCTAAAATTTACACTTTATATAATATACATTTTTAATATACACCTAAAATATACACTTAAAATATACACCTAAAATATACATCTAAACTATAATATTTTTATAAAACAAAAAAATATATACGTATGAATATACAAACCTAACATAATATTCTATACGATACTAAAAATACATAAAATATGTTATTATATAGATGAAATATATGCTTTGTTTTAATTTTTAAACATATAAAGGTATAACAACCTCCTTAATATTATACACCTATTCCTTACCATGCGTAGGCCATGTGTATATATTCGTATGAATATACATATTTAAAATATTATACTATTTCATATTTAAAATACATAAAATATTATCTATTATGGAAAAATATATGCATACATACTTTTATATTAAATATACAATGTCTTATTTCAAAATTATTTATAACGAGCTGTGTTTATGTATTACATTCTTAATTTAAATGAATGAATGATTATACTTTATTTAAATGCATAAAATATATCATATGCAAAGGAGAATTTTACTCTCCATCAGCGGGATATCGAAAACTGAACGACCGATGCTGGTTAACAGTACGGTCGCCTTTCCAGTAGGCTCCACGTTCTAATTTTCAATATACGGTGTCCGATAATATATTAATTTTGAATTTATACATTATAACACTATACATTTATACACCACTGTGTATATATGCTACAGCAATGTAATAATGTGAATTATGAATGTCGATTTCCGAGCGACTCCGGGTCGGTTGCGGGCATTAATCTCATAGACAAACTTCAATGACTGAGACGCAAATGCCACTGACCACGAAATTAAATGCTAATTGTTCATACACACACACACAGCACAGCACACACAACATCACCACCTCACTATCACACCACAGCACATATATATATATAATATTAATATATATATATATATATATATATATATATATATATATTATATACTTATATATTATATATATATATAATATATATTTACATATTATATACTATATATATATTCTCCGGTGGGTAAAGGCGAGAGACTTAACCCAAATTTATTCCGAGTTTTTGAAAAATTGAAGCCAGGGCCAAATTAAAGCCCGACATGCTTTATCATTGAAGTAGATGTAAGATTGAGCATAGTAGTCAAGTCTGGGGGCAGAGAATTTGGACGGAGAAAGGATGAGTGTCTGAAATGAGAGAGAGAGAGAGAGAGAGAGAGAGAGAGAGAGAGAGAGAGAGAGAGAGAGAGAGAGAGAGAGAGAGAGAGAGAGAGAGAGAGAGAGAGAGAGAGAGAGAGATGGGTAAGTAGAAAGATGAAAGTAAAAGAATCGTTGGAATTTTTCTCAAAGAAAGAGGTAGAGGATTGGAAAATTCAAAAGAGCAATGTAAATTGTAATAGTAATAGAGCAAGTAACAATAGAGCAAGATGAGTGATGTAACAGTTCGACGGTTAGAAAGATTGGATAGAGTTAGTTAGAGTATTAGAGTTAAGGAGTCGACAAGCTCTAGACAACACTTTATTAATTAGAGCAATATGTGTGGAACCATCCCAGATATGCGATTCATACTCTATACAAGAGCGAATAACGTCCCTATTCAGAACTAGCAACTGGGGTGATGAAAAGAAGTTCCAAAGGCGCAACAGAAGACCCAATTTCCTTGAAACTTTTTAGAAAGAACAGAATGTGATCCTTCTATGAAAGATCAAGAGTAAAGAAAATATCAAGAATATTAAGAACAGAAGGTTAGAGTTGTGCTTAATAAGAAGATATTATAGTTGTGTGGAAGATTATGTTAAGTAGATGGATGAAGAATCCAAGCTATTAAGATATTGAAAACAAACATGTTTTCTTTAATACAACT
The DNA here is from genome assembly GCA_015478945.1 of Trachelipus rathkii. Classification (NCBI taxonomy): domain Eukaryota; kingdom Metazoa; phylum Arthropoda; class Malacostraca; order Isopoda; family Trachelipodidae; genus Trachelipus; species Trachelipus rathkii. The sequence continues at coordinate 19,552 of JABUQX010020759.1, forward strand.
ATAGGTATGAGACAGATCATAGGTCTGTAGCATCATTTATTTGCTGTTGAATGAGCCGTCTTTCAAATCGGAAGGAGTAATGATGGGCGGTGGAATTATCAGCCTAAGATTGGAGAAGAGACACATTAACAGATAGATCGTTAATGCAAAATAGAAAAAAATGAACTAGGTATAGAACCGAATTCTGAGGAACACTTCTATGAATAGATTTAAAGGATAAATGGTGGCTATCTACAATAGTAGCCAAAGAAGGACTGGAATGGAAGTCAAGAGAAGGTTACAAAGTGAAGGATGAATACAAAAAGTGTGAAGTTTAGAAATTAAATCTTTGTGCAAGAGTTTATTGAAATCCTTCGATATGTCTAGCTCCACAGAAAAAAGTTTCGCCGAAATACGGAAGATTAGAGAACCAATTTGGCGAGAAAGGAAAAGAAGAGAGAAAGACTTAAATGAGTCAAAGGAGATTTTACTCTCCATCAGCGGGATTCGAAACACTGGACTCCGCGTCGCTGAGTTAACAGCAGCCGGGCGCCTTATCCACTAGGCTATCCACATTCCCAAAAAAAAGAACGTTTCAAGCGTAGCTTTTAAGGCTCCCGGTTTTCTCATCCCATAATTGCTGAGTACTCAAAGGCCAATACTCAAATTTATATTTTGAGAAAGTGAAGATGACCAATCGAGTGGTCCTTACAGAAGCCATATTGGCAATCAGTGATAAGATTATAAGATTTAAGATGTTTCTAAATCTTCTTGTTAAGAACAGAATCGAAAACTTTAGGAAGGACAGAGAGATAATACGATAATTGGATTGTTGACTGGGGCCCCGCATCTTCAAAACATGCTGGATGAATGTACTCTTCAAGCAGGAGGGAAAGCTGAAGTTGATAGGCAGTGAGGACACAATTTACCAAGCTCAGAAGAACAAGTTTTGAAGACCAATGGAAGGATAACTTAAGCAATCTCCACCTTCTTAATGTTAAGATCAGATAGTTCAAAAATAGCAGTTGAATGAATTGAAAGGAGACGGAGAGAAGGAATAGCTCTGGAACAGTCTAGAAAAGGAATTAGATTGAAAAGTTTGAACAGACCGTTAAACTTTAGCAGAAGTCAAAACAGCAGAATTATGGACAGAGATACAAGAGGAGGGGAGGAGGGAGGGAGGAAGAAGCAAAGTAGTCGAAATTAAAATTTTGAAATAGTAAAATAGAAAGAGTGTGAGGTAGAGGAACCAGAAAGATTGTTGCGTTTTCTACGAAGAAAAGTCTTTAAGATCTCGAAGAGTTGAATTTTTGTATTCCTGGATAAAACGTATAAAAGGACGAGTTTCTCGATTTGAAGACAACGATAATTTCTGATACACCAAGATTTATCAATTTTATTTCAAGGGATAAACAATGGAATGTATGCCCCTATATACTATTATATAAATATATTATATATATATATATATATTATATATATTATTATATAATATATAAATATTTATATATTAATATATTTATATATATATATATATATATATTTATATATATATATTATATATACTATATATATATATATATATATATATTATATATATTATTATATACTATATTATATATATATATTATATATATTATATATTATATATATATATATATATATATATATATATATATATATATATATATATAATTATATTAATATTTATTTATATATATATATTATTATTATATATATATATATATAATATAATATATATTATATATATAGTTTATTATATTATAAATTATATATATATATATATATATATATATATATATAATATATATATATATATATTATATATTCAACTCCCAGAAATAGGCATTGCGTCTCTGTTCGGTCAGGTCAAACAGAATTGAGGCTGGTTGTGGAGCTTCTCGAGCAAAAGACTGTTTTACGCCACCGGTTTGCTGGGCCTGTCGTGGAAATGGATTGGAAGTTTATATCGAGTTGAGACCGGCAATATTGCTTAGTTAACAATACATGGCACCATGTACGAAGAAAATCTTCATAATGAAGAAAAAGCGCCATTAAATTTCATATCCATCGTTTAATTCAAAAATATATTCTCTTACTTACTATTATTAATAGTAAATCGAAAATTTTGTTGCTCCTCCAGTTATGAATTTTAAAATGCTTTATAAAAAAGAAATTTTATTAAAATTTTGTAGTTTGTTAGGTCCCTATGACAATTCGATGATATATTTTTTCTTTTTATTCGATTAAAAGTTTTTATTAAAATTTCAAAATCAGACTATTTAGTTAACTTTGCAAACCAAGTCAGTATTCTAAGCTCCTTCTATTCATTCTCGAAAACGTATTCTATCTATTCTTAGGACGGAGGTTTCGACCATTTGCTTTCATTTCTTGCATATTTCAGTCCTCTCTCTAATGTCTTACTTTTGAGTCCTCTCTCTGTCTTACTTTTGAGTCCTCTCTTTAATTCTTCCTCTCTTTTTAGTACGCCCATTCCAAATCGTCGTATAATATATATATATATACTATATAATATTATATATATATATTTATATATATATATAATATATATATATAGAATATCTACTAATAATATTTATATATATATTTATATATTATATATTATATATTTATATCTGGGAGATGAATCCTACACTCGGCTTTTGGGTTAAGCACGAGTTTATCATTATAGAACGATCAATCTTCTAAAATTCAATACTCAAATTAAAAATTCTCCTTTTTTTTTTGAGAAAATTGACCATATGAAAAAAAAATTACATAATACACATAAAAGATTATTTAAAATTTAAAAAAAAGTGTAAGAATCATCACATTGAATAATAATTGTAATTGATACATTCTAAAAGTGACAGCTCGGACTTCTCCGAAATAGCCGAGAGAAAATTTTAAGACGGGTTTACATAGCACTGTACAGCATCTCGTGAATTTAATTTTTCAAAGTTGTTTTTTTTTTTTTTTTCGCCTATGAATCTAATAAAACATAGTTTTATTTAAAAAAAACAAAAAACTTTAAAATAAACATTTATTTGTTCTTAAATGCACATTTCTGATAAAAAACATTTATTTTACATTCTAATAACCTGAATTTAGAAAAATAAAATTGTTGTATGTTGTTGTTTGGGAGTTTCTTTCTATAAATTACTATACATAAAAATAATTATGGATTCAAATAAAATATTTAAATAAAATAAATAAAAATAATTTGAGAATTGTCTATTAATAACAAGAAATAAACTAAATAATAAAGATTATAAATAATAATAAAATAATAAACTAAAATAATGAAAAATTATGAAAGAAAAAGCCAATACTTGAAAAACTAAAAAAAATTAGCTTTGCATTTTAAATTAAAGAAACTTTTTAAATTGGATTTTCTTTCTAATAAACTCTAAAAAAAAAAAAAATAACGCCCTCTGACAAAACATATGAAGGTCCATTTTTTTATTTTTGTCAAGATTTGGAGGGCAAGTGACCGCCATTCTCCCTGCGTACCCCAAAAAACCCCCACCCCCCACCACCCACACACATTTATATATATATAATACTATGATATATATAATATATATTTATATATATATATATATATATATATATAATATTATATATATATAATCATAATATATATATGTATGTCAGAGATAACTCATTAAAATTAAGATTACTTTGAGTAATGAAAGTGGGGATTTTCTCGTATTGTTTATTTTAAATTAACCGTACATTCTAACAAGGAATAAAGTTAACCTAAGTTCCCCTGCATGTGTAATTCAGCGCCGTACACACTCATCAATCTTTAAATAAACGCTCAGCCACACAGCGATAATTATATACGAATGCAATTATTGAAATTATTATATGGCACTCTTCTAATAAGTCTACCATATCTTCAATCGAGGTCCACAGCGAATTCTCAAGTTCATGCCCGGCGCCGCAAGGTAACACACCAGATATTTTCTACAAAACATTCTAAAATTTCAGCATCTGCTGTTTTCATTGGTTACGTTAAAAATGCTATTGAGCAGTTCAAGGGCCCATCACACTGCATCAGGGGGTGGCAGACTTCTACGTCTGTAGGACACCCTTCCAAATCCGGACCTTACTGATACAAGAGTTAGATGTATGGTCCTCTATAGGGTTACATATTGGCTTTTTTTGCGTGTTCGTGTGAGCGCTGTAATGTGTCTAGGCTTGTTTGCGTCAACCACCAAGCGCCCCCCCGTCGCTTGTGCATTTATTTAATGGATGAGCTTACATTAATTACAGCATTGGCTCTAGCAGGGTTAATTAACTAATTCGTTTTAATTCGTGTTAGGAATATAACAATAGGATAAAATCCACTTTCATTACTCAAGTATCTTTTTATATAGATAGAGCTCTATCTGCTGCCATGATCTATATAATATACATAATGAACGATATAAGTTAGTATATTTCAATGGTCTATATAGGGTAGTATATTTATATATTATATATATATATTTATTATATATATATATATATATATATATATATGTGTGTGGGTGTGGGTGGGTGGGTGGGTGTTTTGGTGTACGCAGGGGGAGAATGGCGGTCACTTGCCCCTCCTAAATCTTGACAAAATAAAAAAATGGACCTCATATGTTTGTCAGAGGGCGTTTTTTTTTTAGAGTTTATTAGAAGAAAAGCTAATTTAAAAAGTTTTCTTTAATTTAAAATTGATTCGATGGTTAACTATAGTATTTCAAGTTATTGTTTTTCTTTCATTATTTTCATTATTTTATTTTATTATTTTATTATTATTATTATCTTATTATTTATTTTATTTTATTATTAGTATTTTACAAATTTCTTTATTATTTTTATTTATTTTATTAAATATTATTTGTTATAAAATTATTATTCTTATGTATAGTATTTATAGAAAGAGATGCCAAAGACAACAACATACACAATTTTATTTTCTAAATTCATTTATTAGAATTTAAATAATTTTTGTTATCCGAAATGTGCATTAAGAACAAATAAATGTTTATTTTAAAGTTTTTTTGTTTTTTTTAAATAAAACTAGTGTTTTAAGCAAATTAGAATCATAGGACAAAAAAAAAAAAAAAACAACTTGTAAAAAATTAAATTCACGAATGTGTACAGTGTATACTGTCTTAAAATTTTCTCTTGACTATTTCGGAGAAGCCCGAGCTGTCACTTTTTATAATTGATTGAAAAATAGCATTATAATAATGATGATGATTCTTACACTTTTTGTTTAAATTTTAAATAATCTTTTATATGTATTATGTAATATTTTCTTTCATATGACCAATATTTGCAAAAAATAAGAGAATTTTATCGTAACTATGAAATTTGTAGAAGATTGATCGTTTCTATAATGATAACTCGTGCTTAACCAGAAGCCCGAGTGTAGGATTGCTCTCCGATATATATTATATATATATATATATTATCTATATACTCATATTATATATATTATATATCATATTATAGTATATATATATATATATATATATATATATTATATATATAATATATATATATATATATATTTAGCGAACTGTCGTAATGAAATAATAAAAAAAAATAAAGCTAATTAAAAAATTGAATTATTTTACGTATTCCTGAAAGTAATCTACATGCAACATTTTTTTAACGAGCAATTGCAAGAATGAAAGCAAATGGGAAAACAAATTACGAAGTAAGGGAAATGTTGAACATAAAATTCTGGGCCTTAGGAGATGAATTTTTTTTAAAGTTATGCTCTTTTGTGTAGTTCTGTGATGCGATTTTTAATATAACTATCTATCGGATAAAATAAATTATTCATACAAATGATAATCAATGGTGGAAGCTTACATAAATTTTAAATAAATTCTTACTTTTAAAATAAAGCATTTTAAAATTCATAACTGGAGGAGCAACAAAATTTTCGATTTACCTATTATAATAGTAAGTAAGAGAAGTATATTTTTGAATTTAGATGTATGAAATTTAATGGCGCTTTATTTTCTTCATTATGAAGAGATTTTTCTGTTCGTACATGGTGCATGTATTGTTACTAAGCGATATTCTGCCGGTTCTCAAGGCCGGTAATAAACAAAAGGGTTGCCAGACAGGCCCAGCACGCCGGTGGCCTCCCGGGCCCCGTGTAAAACAGTCTTTTGCTCGAGAAGCTCCACAACCAGCCTCAATTCTGTTTGACCTGACCGAACAGAGACGCAATGCCTATTTCTGGGAGTTGTAATACAATATTTAAATATCTATATATATATATATATATATTATATATATATATATTATATTATATATATTATATTATATCTATATATATATATATCAGTTATACTATATATATATACTATATATATATATAAAAGTTGCATTAAATAATCAACGATACATATATATATATATATATATATATATATATATATATATATATATATATATATATATATATTATATATAGTATATATATATATTATATATATATATATATATATATTATATATATATATATATATATATATATATATTATATATATATATATTATAGTATATATTTATATATATTATATATATTATTATATAATATCATATATATATATCTATTATATTATATTATATATATATATTATAATTAATATCTTCATCTAAACATAACAAACCTTGGTTTAGCTCTGTTTGTTTTCGTGCTATTCGCCTCAGGGACACCTCCTTCAGGAATTAACGTATTCTTCAAACTCCAGTAACTCATGTAATTTATCACATAACTTATCACATAACTTATCACATTTCGAGATCTTAAAGACTTTTCTTGCTAGAAAAAACGTCAACAGATGCTTTCTGGTTCCTCTACCTCACACTCTTTCTTTTTATACTCTTTCAAATTTTAATTTTCGGAACTACTTTGGGCTTCTTCTCCTCCCTCCTCCCCTCTTTGTATCTGCTGTTTATAATCTGCTGGTAGCTCATACTGCTAAAATGTTTTTAATCGGCTGTTCAAACTTTTTCAATCTATTCCTTTTCTAGACTGTTCCAGAGCTATTCCTTCTCTCCGTCTCCTTTCAATTCATTCAACTGCTATTTTTTGAACTATCTGATCTTAAACATTAACGAAGGTGGAGATTGCTTAAGTTATCCTTCCATTGGTCTTGCAAAACTTGTTCTTCTGAGCTTGGTAAATTGTGTCCTCACTGCCTATCAACTATCAGCTTTCCCTCCTGCTTTGAAGAGTACATTATCCAGCATGTTTGAAGATGCGGGCCCCAGTCAACAATCCCAATTGTATTATGGGCGAACTCTTGTCTTCCTAAAGTTTTCGGATGTTCTGTTCTTAAAGAAGATTAGAACATCTTAATCTTACTATCTTATCCTTACTCAGACTCCTCAATATTCACTCGTTGGTATCTTCCACTTTTCTCAAATATAAATTTGAGTATTGGCCTTTGAGTACTCAGCAATTATGGATGAGAAAACCGGGAGCCTTCAAACAAAGCTACGCTTGAAACGTTTTTTTTTGGCGAATAGTGGGATGTCCTAGTGGATAGGCGCCCGGCTGCTGTTACGCGCCGTCCTCTCGGCGCTCAGCGACGCCGGGAGTGTCAGTGTTTCGTATTTCGCGATTGGAGAGTACAATCCTCTTGCTCTATTAAAGCTCTCTCAATCTCTCTCTTTTTCCCTTTTCCGCGCAAATTGGTTCTCTATCTTCCGTATTCGCGAACTTTTTCTGTGGGGCTAGACCTTCCGAAGATTGTCAATAAAGCTGCGTTGCGAGTACAAAGATTTTAATGTTCTAAACTTCACACTCGAGCTGGGTATTTATCCTTCACTTTGTAACCTTCTTCTTGCACTTCCTTCCCAGTCCTTCTTTGGCTCTTTGTAGCTAGCCAACCTATTTATCTTAATCTATTCATAGACAGATAGCTTCCTCAGAAATTCGGTTCTATCCTAGTTCATCTTTTTTTCTATTTGCATCTAACGATTTACTCTGTTAGAGTGGGTGTCTCTTTCTCCATCTCTTAGGTGAGTAATTCCACCGCCATCATCTACTCCTTCCGATTTGAAGACGGGCTGATTCAACAGCAAATAAATGATTGCTACAAGACTATGATCTGTCTCGTATTATACGCTATCAGTTGTATTAAAGAACATGTTTGTTTTTCAATATCTTAATAGCTTTGGATTCTTCATCCATACCTTAACTTAACATATCTTCGGCACAACATAATATCTTCTTATTAAGTCAACTTCAACCTTCTGTTGTTAAATATTCTTCGATACTTTTCTTGTACTCTCTTTTCTGTTTCTTTCATAGAAGGATCACATTCTGTTCTTTCTCTAAATTTCAAGGAATTGGGTCTTCTGTTGCGCTTTTGGACTTGTCTTTTCATCACCAGGCCATGTTTGCGTAGTTCTGAACTCAGGCGACGTTATTCGCTTCTTGTATAGAGTATGATCGCATATCATGGGATGGTTTTCACACTATTGCTCTACATTAATAATAGTGTTGTCTAGGCTTGTCGACTGCTCTAACCGCTCTATTAGCTCTAACTTAACTGCTATCCATCTTTCTAACCGTCGACTGTTAGATCACTTTCTCTTGCTTCTATGTTTACTTGCTCTATTCCTGATCTTTAAATTTTACAATTGCTCTTTTGAAATTTTCCAATCCTCTACCCCTTTTCTTTGGAATAATCCAAATTCTATTACTTTCATCTTTCTAATCGTCACCATCTCTCTCAATCTATATCCCTCTCTTTGGTTTCTATCCACCATGTCTCTCTCTCCCATTTTGTCGGTGCTCTGTTTCATCCCCATACTCTGCTCTCTCTCTCTCTCTCTCTCTCTCTCTCTCTCTCCTCCGCTCCTTCCATCATTTCAGGCAGCTCATCCTTCTCTCTCCGACACACTGCCCCCAGACTTGACTACTATGCTCAATCTTACATTTCCACTGGTAAATCTTGATATATCTTTTATTTCACTGGCTTCAATTTTTTTTTTTTTTTTTCAAACTCGAATATACAAAATTTTGGTAAGTCCTCTCGCTTTACGCCCGGAGAACTATATATTTTATATATATATATATATATATATATATATATATATATATATATATATATATAATATATACTAATATATATAATACATATATATATATATATAAATATATAACTAGTTCTATATATATATACTGTGTGTGGGTGTGTGTGTGTGAGTGTGGTGTGTGTGTGTGTGTGGTGTGTGGTGTGTGTGTGTGTATGAAACACAACACCGAAAAAAAAAAAATTAGGAGCGGCATTTAATGTTCGTTGGGTGACCAGTGGGCATTTTGCGGCGCCAACCTCCCTACGTCTCCAGTCCATTGACAGCTTTGGGCACTACAAATATGAGACAGCCAACATCGCTACATTATCTCAGCGCACCCCTGCCATACCCGCATACAACCGTGAGTCGCTCGGAAATCGAACACACTTCATCATTCTCCTTACCGATTATTACATTGCTCGTAGCATATATACACGTGGTTGTAAAATGTATATAGTGTTAAGTGTACTAATGACAAAATGATATTGATATGGACACGTATTAAGTTAAAAATAGAACGTCGCGGGATGGCACCATACTGGAAAAGGCGACACGTTAATACTATTATATAGGAAGTTAACCACCACATCAAGAAAAATTGTTATGCGGTAAGGCGGTCATAGTAGTTCGAAATCTACCGCTGATCAAAGAGAGAGTAACAATCTCCTTTTGTCCTAATAGAGAGAGAAATAATACCATATTTTATGCATTTTTAAATATAAAGTATAATATCACTCTTGTATTTATAATACACATGTATATACATATCACAACGCTCTGGTATGAAATAATTTTGAAATAAGTACAATTGTATATTTAATATAAAAGTATGTATGCATATATTTTTCTTTCCAATAATAGTAATATTTATGTATTTATAAATATGAAATAGTATAATATTTAAATATGTATATTCTTTTAATAATACTAAACATGGCCTACGCATGGTAAGGAATAGGTGTATAATATTAATAGAGGAGTGATGTGTTTTGTGTTTATAGAATTTTAAAATAAAGAAAGATACACATTCTTATATATAACTATATTTTATGTATTTTCGTATCGTATATGAATATTTATGTTAGGTTGTTATTCATACGTAATATATTTTTTGTGTTTGTATAAAAATATTAGTATGTTTAGATGTACATTTTAGGTGTATATTTTAGGTGTATATTTTAGGTGTATATTAAAAATGTATATTATAAAAGTGTAAATTTTATTTTTACTATTTCATGAATATATAATGTGCTATAGAATATTACATATATTTTTAAGGTTAAATATGACTTAAATTTTGTGTTTTAACTCTTAAATTTTTAGATTTTAGACTTCGAATTTAGATGTACATTTAAGTGTTATATTATGTGTATATATTTTAAGTGTATACTTTAAAGTGCATATATCTTAATTTTACTTCGACTTATTTACTAAGGTATATTTTCCATGAGTTTTTGGTATTCCATTCAGATTTTCATTTATATTCTATGAATATTTTGATGCTTAATCTTTAATAATATACATTTAGTGTAATATCTTTTTATTATACAGTAAAATATATATATTTAATGTACAAACTAGATGTAGAATTTAAGTGTATATTTTAATCCAAGTCTCTTTCTATTATTTTAAGTTAATTACAGCTCATATTTTAAGTGTATATTTTAGGTGTATATTTAGGTGTTAATTTAGGTGTTATTTAACAGCGCATAATATTTGGTGTGATAAGATTTTAGGTGTATTTTTATTTCAGTAGTTAAAGCATAAATGCAATCCATCTGGCGGTTAACT
>JABUQX010020760.1:10000-15000 GCA_015478945.1 Trachelipus rathkii
CCATCTTCTGTGTTTCCTACTCAATTTAATCTCCCTCACTTTAAAGCCCGCGTCTGTGCTCATCTGCGTAATTTGCGTTAGTTGAATTTTTGTTGAGTTTAACACCCCCTCCTTGAATAGGGCTTTGCCCGTGAGTGGTGGTGACAACTGTGTAATATATATATATAGTATAATAGCTTTTCTTTTGAGAGAGATATATATATATTATATATATATATATATATATATATATATATATATATATATATATATATATATATATATATATATATATATATATATAGAAGTAATTCTTTCTTACCTGCTACAGACGAAATATTTTTTTTTATTTATGAATTAATTCCAGTCTTCTTTCTTTGGTTAAAAATCATAAAAATTATCTTTTAATTTTAATTTCTGTACCATCTCTTTTTCAATAGCAATAAACTTAAGCTGGTTAAACGATCTTGGGTTTGACTGCTTCTACAATATGCAGGAATTCGTCATTTTAAAGCAGAAAATGATCGTTCTACTGAGCTGGTTGTACTAGGAATTGTCAAAATTAGTTCTTAGTTTAAAAACTTCTCTGCCGAGGTGACACCACCAGCAATAAAGATAGCAAGTTTGAAAGGAATACGATCACTAGAACTCGTGAATAAAATCTTGAACCCTAACCGTATGATTCAATAATATAGAGCACATATAGCAGAGTATATATATATATATATATATATATATATATATATATATATATATATATATATATATATATATATATATATATAGTATATATATATATATATATATATATATATATATATATATATATATATATATATATATATTAGGGATGTGCCGAATAGTGAAAAAGCCGAATACCGAATACCGAATATTCGGCTAAAAGTATTCGGCCGAATAATCACTTCGCTATTCGGCCGAATAGTTATTTCAAAGTTCGGTCATCCATTTAGGGAAAAATAAAGAAAACTTACACTGGTCAACAAAAAAGGTGAAATTTTTCTTGGATGGACTTTTGTAGCAGATATATAGTAATTCGGAGGTGCTGATTCCATATATATTCTCGGATTTGCTGTATCACATCCCGTTTTCGTGCAATCATGGATCCCTATTTTTGCATATTCCCTAGGAATGACAAAATTCATGTGCGCACTACGTAGGCTGTATAGACGTTACCTTCCGCATATATCTACAGTAGCAGCAAGTTTACTGCGGTCGATATTCGGGAAGCATGTGGTAACTTTAGTACGTCTACATGTATGGATGCCAATGACCTGGATGATGTCTATCATCCATCTGAAATACAGTCGGATGGTCCGTCATTGTTCACCCAGGGTGAACTGAACGATCTTGTATGAGAGTTGTATTTGCCGAAGTTGTCCTGAGCTGTTGGCTTCGAGGTTGCATGAAAAATGACTACTGGACCATGGCACAAGAGTAACATTTTATCGTAACAGAGAAGCAGAGCTGCGGAGGCTCTTCCAGTCAGATGGTAACCTTGTGTATTGCAGTGAAGTTGCAGGCCTACTACTCGTATGGGACTCCCAGCATATGATGCAGGTGAGTGGCGACTGTTTATTGACACTTCCAAGAGCAGTTTAAAGTGTGTTGTTACACAACGGCAACAGGTATGCTTCGGTTCCAGTAGGGTACTCGGTACGGATGAGAGAGGAGTATGCAAAAATCAAGACAGTTTGGAGAGGCTACAATATCAGGTACATGGATGGTAAATATGCGTCGACCTCAAAATGGTAAACATTTTGCTCGGTCAGCAAGCAGGTTTCACCAAATATCCCTGCTTCCTGTGCTATTGGGACAGCCGGGCGGCAAAGGATCACTGGACCAAAAGAGAATGGCCACCGAGGGAAACCTTGACGCCAGGTGACAGGAACATCGTATGTGAACCACTTGTACAGAGAGAAAACATCATCTTACCTCCACTACACATAAAACTTGGTTTGATGAAACAATTTGTGAAGGCCCTGGACCATGATGGTGAATGCTTCCGCTATATATGCTCAACGTTTCCTGGTCTGAGTGACGAGAAGAAAAAAGCTGGGATATTTGATGGCCCACAAATATGGACACTCCTCCGTGATGCTGCCTTTGCTACAACAATGACTGTGTTAGAGGCAAGAGCGTGGAATGCTTTTTCAGATGTAGCACAGAATTTTCTGGGGAACAGGAAAGCCGAGAACCACTAACATTGTACAGGAACTGCTAGACAGTTTTCATTCTCATGGATGTAGAATGAGTATAAAGTTGCACTACTTACATTCTCACCTAAGAAAATTTCCGGATAACCTAGGCGATGTTAGTGATGAGCAGGGTGAACGCTTCCATCAAGATCTAAAGTTCATGGAAGGACGTTACCAGGGCAAGTGGGATATCAATATGATGGCCGACTATTGTTGGAGCTTGATGAGGGATATTCCAGACGCTATGCACAGTAGATCGTCTACGAAGAGAAAGTTACTACCATCGTAGGTATGTTTACATTAACTAAACCCATTCCTTCTATTACATTCATTGTTGTCCCATATTACTCTTTATTCATAGTTGTATTATATGTTTAACATATATCTATCAAAGACATGTATCATATCATTGCGATTTGTTTCTCTCCTTCATATATATATATATATATATATATATATATATATATATATATATATATATATATATATATATATATATATATATATATATATATATATATATATATATATATATATATATATATATATATATATATATATATATATATATATATCCCAATAATTGTGATAGACCCTCTTGAAAAAGGTAAAAATCATAAAATTTTACAAATCTGTGTTACACACAATATCTCACAAATGCGATGTGATATGCAAAAACCGATTACATTTTTGGAATCAGCACATCAATAATCAATTGCGAAACCCTGTCCAAGAAATTTCATGTTTACCAGTGTTATATACAAAGTAATAAAACAAAAAGTAAATAACTATTTCTTACCTATAGCAAACCATTCACATATTAAAAATAATTAAATGAAAATTGAAAAGTTTCGTAGTTAAAGATATTAAACTAAACTTCATTTGAATAAGCTCTAAGGTTAAAATGACAGAACATTAGCAGTTCTCCATTTTCAAGGGATAACCTATTTCTTGTGGCTTCATAAATATTTCCTCCTGTTCTAAATATTCTTTCACTTTCGACTGATGACGGTGGAGCTGAAAGGTATTTTATTGCTAGTTTTTTTTCAAATTCATAAAACTATTTCCAGTGTTTTTCCACCAATTGAAGGGAATATCATTGTCTTCACTGGTCAAAGTAGGCAAACTTATATATTTGTTTATTTCTTGATGTAATTCCGTATGTAGCCTTTTACTTTTATGTACAATAATCACATCGTCAGAAGAATGGGACTTTCTTTTTTCACTCTCACTTTCTTTTCTGTATGACGATTTTGATGCCACAATTTCTTTAAAACAATCCATTAAAGAAGTGAAAATGGAACCTTCAGCTTCACTTTCTTTCCCACTACGTGAATCATCGTCAGCAGAAGAGTCAGGAGCTAAATTTTCATGCATTTCTTTCCATGCCTCAACGACCATATTTTTTACTGATTCATCTGATTCATGTTGAAAAATTAGCTTGAATCGCAGATCTAAGAAAGTAGCTACACAAAAAGATTTATCACATAGAAACTTAGAAAGTCTTTTTTTCTACTGATTTCTTAAGCTCTTCAACGAGTGTAATTATTCCACTGAAGCTTTTGCTTTTAATTGCCTTATTTAAAAATAGATTTATTGCTAAAATGGAAGGGATCACTTGGGCGACTGTTACTTCACGTTTAATGCTTGTTTTAGTGATGTTGTCAAATGGCTCAAGTAAATGGAATAATTTTGCCACTGAAAATCAGTCAACATTTTCTGATTGCATTCAGCAGCGTATATGGATAGGGGAACTTTTTGTTCAAACAATCTTTTAAGCATATCATAAGTTCTGTTCCAGCTTGTAGAAACGTCTTGAATTAATTTATGCTGTTTGATATTCAGCTGCATCTGTAAAGTTTTAAGCTTTGCAGCTGCCGTTGCTGAATGGTGAAAATGAGAGGATATGCTTCTGCAAGTAAATAAAATATCTTTAACAGACTTCTGACATAATATTGAATCGTGAATGCATAGTTGCAACATGTGAATAAAACATGAAATTGATAGCAAGCCACTCTCCCTTATACCAGCTACCATGTTTGGTCCATTATCCCGTATCACTAAATGAATTCTATTTTTTGGAATATTGAAAAATGTCAAAGGCCCTTATAGGATCTGACAAATGACAAAGATTTTCGCCATATTGGCTACAAAATTTGGCTATATTTTTATTTTTTTGGAAAATAAGTTTCTAAAATTTCAATTTTAAATTGAAATAACTTTCCCCTTATGTTGACGTAATTTATTGTTTATAAAGCTCAATATTCGGCCCGAATAGTTCGGCAAAAAGCCGAATACCGAATATTCGGTATTTTGGCCGAATAGGCCGAATACCGAATACTTACCGAATATTCGGCACATCCCTAATATATATATATATATATATATATATATATATATATATATATATATATATATATATATATATATATATATATATATATATATATATATATATATATATATATATATATATATATATATATATATATATATATATATATATTTATATATATATATATATATATATATATATATATATATATATATATATATATATATATATATATATATATATATATATATATATATATATATATATATTTTTAGATCCCTAATTGCTCCCGTTATAGATTTTATTAAAAATATCCTGAAAATAATTATTTATGAAAATAGGTATTTTTAACCAATGAAACTTAAGAAAATAGTTTTTATGTAAAAATTGTGGAGCTTTAAAATTTTATAAATTCTCCTTACACACACACACACACACACATATATATATATATATGGTATATAGTATAT
>JABUQX010020760.1:17500-20000 GCA_015478945.1 Trachelipus rathkii
ATATTCAGGAGAGTAGCAATGTTAGGAAACCTCCTCTTGTCACACTTAGCCAAAGCACCGATCGCAGTTTTTGGTTTTTCATTTTCTAGCAGCCATTTACGCTGCCAGAGACACCACTCTCCTTTTAGTGTATCCTCGTGAGGGTCTGGAAGGTCGTCTTTATAAAAGAGGATGCTTTTTTCAATATGCTTATAAGGTACATTGCACTTTCATGCGAGAGAAATCGATCAGTCAACGAAAAAATCAGATCATCAATAAACGGAATAAAAACTGAGATGCGGTAATATGATTCGGGATCTGATGTAGGCACATTACAACGATGTTTCTGGAACTTCGTAGTTCTTGGAATTGTTATTTCAATACCTAAGCTGTCGCATACATTTTTAGCTTGTGTGAATATGGTTTTAAACTCTGTGTCTGCATTTTGTCTATCTTTTTCGAGAAGTTGAATAATGTCTTTCACTAAGTTTATTGCACTGACAATGTCCAAATGGACACTCTGTAACTGTTTTGACAAGGTGTAGGTTATTCCAAGAAATTTACTTAAAACGAATAATGTTATTATAAAATTCAAATTACTGATTGAATTTAACAACGAAGTAGCTTTCTGTGATAATTCACCAGGCCATTCTTTTATTTCTTCCAATGACGCAAGTATTGGCTCAAGAGTCTCTTTAAAAAGGAAAACCGCTTCATGCCGTTCACACCATCTGGTCTCGCACATCTTTTTGATCCTCTTGTTATTTTGGTTACTAGAAAACTCTTTTATTTTATCTTCCAGAAGTTTTGTGCGCTTCGGACTCGATCGAAAAAAAGTGCATATTTCAGAGATGAATCCTAAGACGTTTCGAATTGCCTGAATTTTAGAAGAGTCTGAGAGACATAGATTTAAACAATGTGCTACACAATGTGTGTATAGAGCTTTAGGATACTCATTCCGAATAACAGATTGCACTCCTCGGAATTCGCCTCTCATGGAAGAGGCTCCATCATATCCTTGGCCTCTTAAATTTTCGAGTTTTAAACCAAGATAGCCGAGTCTCTCCAAAATTACATTTGCCAATGCTTTCCCTGAGATATCATAAACCGGAACAAATGATAAAAAATCCTCTCTTAAAGTAAAAGGAGTATCACCTCCATCACCACCAATCGCGTACCTTACACAAAGTGAAAACTGTTCTGTTTGGGAAATATCCGTTGTTTCATCAGCTAATGCTGAAAAAAATTTGTTTTTATTAACTTCTTCCACTATTTTCCTTTGTATAAGCTGACTAAATGACTGTATGATTTCATTCTGTATCATCGGACTCGTATACATTGAATTTTTGGACGATAGAAGTAAGTGGTTCTTCAAAACCTGGTCACCTCCATTTGCTCGAAACCTAAGAAGGCTTCTAAAATTTCCGTCATTTTCAGCTGGAGTTGATAATTCAATACGTCCAGAGTCACTTGAGCCCCTTAATGCAAGACCTTGCTGGCCACATAAACGTATAGTTTCAATTATTGGTACAAGTTTTTCTCTATTTTCCTTCACATTTTTCTTATTTTGAGTGTCCAGTTGTTTGTCTATGCTTTCGATTTTTTTTCTGAATAAGAGCTTCAATATTATCTTATATATATATATATATATATATATATATATATATATATATATATATATATATATATATATATATATATATATATATATATATATATATATATATATATATATATATATATATAAATATATATATATATATATATATATAAATATATATATATATACAGATATCAATCTAGTTTGAAGCTGTATATATATATTTATGTATATTAATATGTATATATGTTTATATATATAAATATATATATATATATATATATATATATATATATATATATATATATATATATATATATATATATATATATATATATATATATATATATATATATATATATATATATATATATATATATATATATATATATATGTTTGTAGTTTGGTTTTCTGCTGAAAATTTTACGGGCTGCATATATATATATATATATATATATATATATATATATATATAGTATATATATATATATATATATATATATATATATATATATATATATATATATATATATATATATATATATATATATATATATATATATATGTTTAAAAAAAAGTTTTTTTTTTTTTTTTTTTTTTTGGAAAAAAATACAGTTTTTTTTTAAAACAAAATGTTTTTTTTTGTTTTTTTTTAAAATTACCTCTTTTTATGTATATTAAAGATGTTTTAAATTATACAGTAGTACCAATACCCCTTCTAGGCCTAAATATTGACTATTAATACGGATTTTATATATACAGTTATATATATAGTATATATATATATATATATATATATATATATATATATATATATATATATATATATATATATATATATATATATATATATATATATATATATATATATATATATATATATTCAAAAAAAAGATGGTATAACAGGTGGTTTTGGGGTGT
>JABUQX010020760.1:30000-31187 GCA_015478945.1 Trachelipus rathkii
ATATATATATAGTATATATTATATAATATATATATATATATATATATATAATATATAATATTATATTAATATATATATATTATATATATTTATTTTAAATTAATTTTTAAAAAAAAAATAATGGACCGGATGTCAAAATTTGACTGTTTTGCGGGATGCGGATGGCGGATGCGAGCGGACTCTTAAAGAGGATGAGGAAAGCGGAATGCGGATCTTACAAGTAGATGAGGATGCGGATGGCGGATGGCGGATGCGGATTTTAATTTAATTTTGATTAAAATTAGTATATATTATTATATATATATATATATTATATATATATATATATATCTATATATATATATATATATATATATATATATATATATTATATATATATATATATTACAGTTGTCACCCACAATAACGGTTAACTCCCTTTCAAAGGGGGGGGGGATTCGGATGTATCAACAGACCCTACGTCACAATTCGTTCAAAAGAACAATGAACCCTGGCTTGGAAAGTGGAGAGATTAAATTCTAGCCAGGAAACAAAGAAGATGGAGAGAATTCCTCAGGAATCAGAGGTGGTAGGACAAGAAGGAAGCACCGCAGCGAACAAGCCTGAAGTTACTAATATCTGCACAAAACTCATGCGCCGACACAGCACCCCTTGTGCTACGGGGGCGTCGTAAAGGTGGTGTACGCGAGTGATAACTCCCTCTAGCACCTGCCGCTGCGGTACCTATAAAAAGAGATAAAGCACCAACAATCGCGCCGTAAAGATAGAGGGTCAAGTGAAATGGAAAGTGCAGAACAGTTTTTAATATAAGCCTTTTGGCCTTTGCCTCCGACCCTATCCGAAATGCGGGTGAAACCAGAGCCCCCCCGGATATGAGAGCAGTACTCCATCCAAGGGCGGATGAGGCCTTGTATAGCTGGAGCACTGGAAGAGGAAAAAAAGTCTCGCAGCTTAAACAGAAACTCCCAGTTTCTTTGAGGCCGCCCTAGCAACCGCTGTGATGTGAGGTTTCCAAGACATTTTTTTTGTTTATATTGTCAACGGAGAGACGAGAAGAACGGCGTCGAAAGAATAGGAAAGTTAGAAGGTGGTCTCTTTAGAGCAGGGAGATTTGGTAAAGTTGGGTTTTAAAAGCATTGAATTCACAGGTGAGAAATTCTATCCAGATCAGCGAGGATAGAATCGGA
>JABUQX010020761.1:2500-7500 GCA_015478945.1 Trachelipus rathkii
TTATGTTGAGCGTCGCTTTTCACAGACATCCAATTATTAACTTAACAAGATTCAGAATTCAACTTTCTCAGGATTAAGTTAGTTCATTACAGTCTTATCAAAAGATGGCTTAAAGCAATTTGGTTATGGAGACCATAAGGTGCCTATCTTCACTACATCAACACGCACTTCTCATTAAGAAGGGAATTAATGCTCATTAATCTTATTTAGGAAAGATTGGAGAAGAGAACGGATCGGGCCCAACTACAAAGACAAAAAGAGGAGGGGCCACAAGAGGAAGTGAGCAAGCTAGCTGTTTGACAAATGAAAAGGAAAAGATTTTTGAAAATTAAATCATGAGAAATCTAAGGAAGCTCCTCCTTCGAAAGAGGAAAATCCTTGGAAGAAAGAAGACTCAAGCTACTTAGGAAAATTTACAATAACTACATAGTGCTTGTTTAGAAGGCCAAATGTAGGATTTTAGAATGCATTAGAGAAAATTAATAGACATATTATAGACTACCAAGGTAGGGCAGGCTTGATCACAGACTTCTCACAATAAATAGGGAGTTCGACTTGGAGAGTACCACTTACGGCGTTGCAGCGATAAGAAATGAGCAGAGAAAGAAGATTTGAGAAAAATAGGAAGAACCAAGTGCTTGACTACTCTACTGTGAAAATGCAGGAATTAAATAGAATTTAAATATTGGTGAGTTCTTATAATCAATTAGAAGAATTTGACTTAGACATTATGAGGTAAGACAATACGTTAATTCTATCATAGTGATTGGGTTAATTTTTTTCAGATTTTGTTATTTTTTTTCAATTTTTCTGGTTTGCCTCGAAGATTGTTAAAACAGCTATTATATTTTAAAGAAAAATAAAGAAAAAATACCTCCATGTCAGTATAATCGCAGAGGTTCCAGTTTGATATTTTGTTATCGAGTTTCCTACCAATTTATGCTTTCTTTCAATTCATGTAGCCTATGAGGAAGATTAAATTTGAGACACGCAGTGTTGCCCAAATTATCAGTGTAAAAGTTCTCTTAACTCCTTTTTGTGATGTATGTCAGATCATTTTGAGGTGAATAATATAAAAAACTCATCCAAACTTAAATTTTGGTAATATAATTTTCATGGTATCCTCTCTTGGTTATTTTAAAATTAGAACAAAAACTATGTTCATATTTGAACTGGAGGCTGAAAACATTTCAACTGAAACCTCATTACACGGCTACCTTTGGTTGTTGGGATACAAAAGGAAAAAACTCATGCCAGTACAGAGGCGAAATAAATCATGAAAGTTGGAGATATGTTTACACACAGAATATTTTGGTAGGTGAAGGGAAAATAGTCATATAAGACCGCCCACAAAAAAAAAATAATTAAAGTGAGATTATTAATTCTATTTAACAATAAATTTCTCATCTACTTTTGACCAAACTTTTTTTAATTTTTTCCTAATTTTTCTTAAAAGTGTCCTATTTTGCGACTCCTAAAAGTGAGTATGACCCCTATTAATTATTATATTATTATTATTATTATTATTATTATATTATTATTATTACTTACTCTATTATTATTATTATTATTACATATATATTATTATTCTTATTATAATTATTTAGATGTTTTGGAAGAGAATGGAAGACAGTGGAGGGTGCCCTGCCTATTGAGGAACTCGCGATATGTATTGGATATTTTGATTGTGACACAAAAGAATTTAGAAGAGTTCATGGGATATATATTGATACAGGAGGGTTTTAGCATTTGTGTTAAAAAGGAGGGTTTTGAAGTAAGTGTACGCTAAGAGTAAGTGTTGAGTTTCCATCTGTTTGGTGAAGTTATATTTTGGGTTAGAGTGAGAAATTCAAGTATCCTGAATTTAAATATTTAGGTTATATGTTTGATGAAAAGAGAGAACGCATTATGCAGTAATGCAGTAGGAAAGCTTGTGAATGGTGGAAGGCGGCTTGTGCAATTAGTTTGGCTGAATTGCAAAGGACTAAGTCTTGATTTGCTTACTTAGGGTTGTTTGCATGAAGAATATGTGGTTATCGGTGTTTAATGGAGTATATGTAGTTGAGAGGATATAATTGTTGGAGCATAGTAGAGTAGGATAGATTTATAAGTATGCAATGCTGTTCAAAAGAAAATCTTGGGGGTGTATGTTTAGTGTGAGACGAACTGATAAAATGAGGCAATTGAACATGTTAGGCGAATTGTAGGAGATTGCACGTGATTGTGAAAAGATATGGATGAACGAGATTATACACGAGAGGTTCAGATAAGAGATGGTATTATCTATAATGGAAAGGAGGATGAATAGTATCGAGGAAAGCTTGGTTCTAAGGGAGGGGATGTATAGTGGTGAGTGCGTGTGGAATCGAACGGCTGGAAGACTTTCGTGATTTAATGGTGTGATGGAAGGAATAAATAGAGTGTTTGCTAGAGGCGAGAAGAAAGGTGCTAATAGGAGTGAATGGCTGGTTTTGTGAGAGGGTATATGGATATGGTGGGCTGCCTGGTCTAAGGGATGATGAACCTCCACATTATGAGATACACGTGTGGGTTCATCGCCGTTTTAAAAACCCATTTCAAGGTGGTTGTTCTGATTGCGACGATTTCTCACTGGGGGTATAAAGGGGGACGGTTAAAGTGGGATTTTTCTTTTTCGACATGCTTCATGTCATGTTCTGCTACATTTAGCGGCTGTTACCGGTATAAATTCTTCTATCGCACCTCGCCCCATTTCGGAGGATGTATAGAGGGTTATTATCAAATCATTTCCTTCAGGATTATTAATTTAAAATTAAAAATATATATTTGTTAATACTATAATATTATATATAACTCAATTTATATTATATACAACATTATATATTATATATATATATATAGGCGTGGTATATATATTATATATATAATATCAACTCTGGTATTAACTATAATATATATACTATATTTTTTTTTTTTTTTGCAGAATCCAATGAAGGACTCCAACTTATCGTATTGCTTACTCATCTAAAGACGTTTCGTGGGTGCTTTGTGGCATTAAGGAAAACTTTTCTTTCACAACTCATCCCTGAGAGTATTGCGACGAGGGGATATGAGAAAGGAAGGATCGAAGAGGGGGAAAATGACGCAATTCGCACTAAGAGATGAAGAGAGAGAGTCACATAGCTGTAGTTAACTGGTACAGGCACGACTTCCAATCAATGTATGGGGTGCCTATAACATCCGACATTTAGTCTATAACAATTTTATTAAAACATTAAACTAACAGAATTATTTTCTGGTATTTTTTTCAACATATGGTCAAACGTTATTTTTACTAGATTGTTGTGTATCTTTTTTTTAATTAATTCCGAATATGTGGGAGATCTTTTATTAACACCAATGTATAACTGAAAACTGTTTATATTATCTCAATTAAGTTATTTGTAAGGAACTTAAAGTTTTCTAATTAACATTATTTTTCTTCAATTTTTTACATTTACTTCTATACTTAATTTGTTTAAGTAAATAAGTATGTTGGCTGATGTAAAATATATAAAGTTAATGTTTTTTATTTTATACATCCTTATTCAATATCTCAATGCAATAAGAAATAACCCTTAATATGTTTGTTTTGTAAAGTATATTAATAGTGATTGTATCAAGATTTGTTTAAAAAAAAAGGATTGGATTATGTTGCGTGCTTTTTTTTGTGCTATTTATTCCATTATTTTATCTTCTAGCATTGTCATTCCCTTTTAAAAACTAAGAAAGATTGATACCATATAATTTTTTGTCAACTCACAATTTTCATTTATTTGTTTGTGTTTGATAAATATTTTCCAACTATATTTAAGCAAATTAATGATGAAAACATTTTATACTGAGATGGTTTAATAACTTTAGACAATTTTCTTAGCTTCCTTTGCATCAATAATTTGAGAGTATTTACCATTTTATTTTTAAGGAAATATCAGTGGATTTGAGTCAATATTTGCATACTTACTTAGCTTAAAATATGTTAAAATTGATTACTATTTTAGATTTTTGGTAACCTTATTATTAACTATCAAGCTTAAAGCATTTTTAATTTTTTGTGAAAACTAGATATATGCTAGGTAATCTTTGAGTTTTTTACTTTCCCTATTAGTTAAAATAATGACAAATAAAACACATTAGTCCACGTGTATTTTAATTTTAACATTTTTTTTGAAGTTTAATTATTGGTGAAACAATAATATAGTATACTGAATGAATAATAGTAGAACAAACTCAAGTGTAATGGTATAAAAGACCATAGTATTTCAATCGTGGTAAACTTTTGTTGGTATTAATTGGTATGGGAATATGTTTCTACGTATTAATTAGGGTTCCAAAATCAATATCTTTCAGTTTTATTTAAAAAACTGAAAAGATTATTAATTAATTCCCATTATATCTGTTTTATAAGGTATTAGGAGGACTTCAGCAGAAGAAACTTCTCTTCATACCATGGAGTTTTTTTATTTCTAGTTGGGTATTTTGTTAATTAGTTTAATTTTGTTGCATTATTCACTATTATTATAGGTAGGGTATAGAATAATAATAGTAGGTTTATTGAGTATTACATTTGTTGAAGAATATATTATATTATATAGAGTGTGTATATATAGGTTATATTATTTTATGATCAACGCTATAGTTACGTTTATTCGCGTAGTACAAAAACATTTACCAGCTTCGAAAGCCCTGGATGTAACTGTGTTAAAAATATATATATATAGTTGGCATAATATTTTATAGGTTATATGGGTTTTATCATGGTGAATAATATATAGTACATCGGATGAGTTGTGTGTGGCGTGTTGTAGTCAGACTATATAGGTATAGTGATATATATGTAGGTACTTATGATTTTATATAGTGATTTGGTCTGAATGATTTATTATATTATTGACTATATATATATATATATATATTATATATATTGAGTGAGTTTACAGGAACGCATATCACTAGCACATATATATAATATATATTAGCTA
>JABUQX010020761.1:12500-15000 GCA_015478945.1 Trachelipus rathkii
GACTTCACGTATACTAATTAACAATCATAATGATATAATAATAAGCTAATATATCAATATATATATATATTATTATATATATATATAGTTATAAATTAATAAATATACACCTCATTATATCTTATAGCCTATTTCCTTGTTCTCTTTGGTGCACCATATTATTATGTTTTATACACAATACACTATATATATTATGTATTATGATTAGTATTTAATTTTGGTTATTATAATATATATATAATATGATAATATATTTCATCTATATAATATTCCTTAATATTAACATATTATATATATATATTAATATAACATACCTATAATCTATATATATATATTAATATTAATATATATTATATATTATTATAATTTATATTATCTATATATTACATATATAATATATATATATATATATATATATTAATATTATTATATCTTATTAATTAATTATTAATCTATTATAATATATATATAAATTATATTAATATATAATATTATATATTATATATATATCTATTAATATATTATTATATATATAATATTATAATATATTCATAGCATTATGCTTAAATAAAATTGTATTGCAAAGGTGTCAGAAATTTAGAAAAAAGTACGAAAAATATCACTGCCTGCTTATTATCTAGGATTTGGCCTAATGTCGAGTCTACGATTTTTGATGTAGAAGGCCTTTGCCATCTTCAGTTTCTGGACTTTATACGATACGTATAAGATTGCAAAATGTTTGGAAATATTACCTATGGTTGATTGGTTAAGTGTTTGTGGAAACGTGCAAAGAATGTGTTTGAAGCGGTGTTGGTATGCCCTATCCTATAATCTTTTCGTCGGGTAACCAATGTATGTCGATGTATACAGAGTCAGACAGTACGCCGACATATTTTAGTTACACGACGAATAGATTGTCGGATAGGACATATCAACATCGTTTCAAGATTTTAAATAGATTCATTCAAAATCATTTAAAAGACTTGTCCAACATTAAATGATATTTTAAAATATCAGGTTAGACAAATCTTTTGCCCTGTTTGACAAGTTTACCTTTTCAGTGTTGCGTTTCACTATTGTTGACAAATCGTTCCATTTAATTTGGAGGAGGAGTATTTGAATGAAAAAGGCAGGAAAGCAGTGTCCATCATAACATTCAAATCACGTCTTTTAACATACATAAGACAAGTATCAAGCACTCCACACATGTTTATAAGACATATATCATTGTTACTAAATACTCATTTCATTTTTCCTATTTCATAAGATCCAAATAATGTCGTTAACGTTTATTAGACCAGTTTCAAGTACCTACCCCACGCATGTTTATGAAATCTACGTCATTGTTACTAACTACTTATTTCAGTGTTCGGCTTCTAAAAATTTGAATAATGATAGTAACATTTATTAGAACAGTTTCATACACCTCAACAATCTTTATTAGATCTATGGTTATTGTTACCGATTATTCCATCCAGTACTCCCCTTTTATAAGATTCGTATAGTCTTAACCTTTATTAGACGAGTTTTATGTATCCCACACATGTTTTATGAGATGCATATCATATTTACCGACAATTTATATAAATGTTTTGGTTTTATAAGAGTCGTGCAATGTGTTTAACTTTTATTAGATCTGTTTTATGTGCTCCACACATGATTCGTGAAATCTATCAATTTTTACATACTATTCATATCATCTCTCGACTTTTATAACATCCAATAATGTCTTATATTTATTAGACCTAATTCAGCTCAGTGGATTAGCAATCACCAAGCAATGCGAGAGTCTCAGGTTGGTAACTGGTAGGGTGGGAGAATGTGAGCTGTTCTCTCCTTAAGCATAGCTCTACCCATGAGTGGTGGTGTTAACTGTAAAAATTAAAAAAAAAGAATAGGCTCCACCCATGTTTCACAAGATTTAAATAATTTTTTTGACGACCATTCATATCAGCGCTTTACCTTTTTACGATCTATATAATATCTTCAACATTTATTAGACCAATTTTTCAAAACGCTCTTACAAGCGTTTCCAGTTCGCCAGCAGCGTTTTACTTTTATGAGATCCTTTTAATGTATTTCATCGTGAATTTATTCATTTCAAATTTTCTTTTTTTTCGCCTTTACGATTTTATTAATCATAAATTGAAAAGTTTTTCGAAAAAAAAAAAAAACATTTGATATGATTTTATCAATCATGAAATTTTAATGTTTTGGTTCAGGAAGTTTTGAGCAATTAAATTTTAATGCATAACTCTTTGATTTGACATTTAATTTCACATCTTTTGAAAGGGTAGCGATTATAGTTTCATTATATATATATATATATATATATATATATATATATATATAATAGATATATGTTATACGTGTATATATATATATATATATATATATATATATATATAACAACTTATATATATATATATATATACTATATATATATGAAGGCGACTCTTATACTCGTGCTTAGCACGAGTTAACATGATAGAAACGATAG
>JABUQX010020761.1:22500-24794 GCA_015478945.1 Trachelipus rathkii
CTTTTCCTCTCCCGGAAGGATTTTTCATCCTGTCAGCCGCGCAAGCGTCTTTTTCCAGACATCCCTCTCCTGCGCTATTCCTCTTCTCTTTAGCATTCTCATTTTTTGTAGCTGACATCTTTCCAGAGAGTCCATCCACACGACTTCCGCCCATCTCTTCTTCGAATTCTTCCACCCCCCCCCCCCTTGGTCTTTGCCTCGTGGTGTCCCATTCGGCCATCTTTCTTTTCGGCAATTCTGTCCTGCTCCATCGCTCTCCAGATGTCCCCACCAGCTCAATCTCCCCACATCCATCCTTCAGTATCATCTTCTTCACCCCAATATCTTCTCTAATTACTTCTTTCCTTATTCCTGTCTCTTCTACTCTTTCCAATCATAGTTCTTAATACCCTCATCTCCGCCGCTTGTATTCTACTCTCGTCTCTTCTCGTTGTGGTCCATGTTTCCGCTCCGTACAGCAATGCGTCGGAGTCAGTAAACTGTTAAAAATCACTTTTTTTAACCTCTCTATTCCCGATGTTTTTATCTTTCATCAAGGGGTTATACCGGTTTCATAACTAATCCATACTTTCCATTCGTCGCGTAATCCTCCTCCACTTCCTTCCCTTCTGCTAAAACATCCTCCGAGATAATGGCAGGTAATTTTACCGCCTTCACCTCCATCCTCCATCACCCACCATTCCATCATCCCCTCCTCATTTTCCTCCGGTTTATTGTTAATATCTCTGGTCTTCTGTAGCGTTTCATCCTCATCCCTGCTTCCTCCAACTCCTCCGTTAACAACTCCACCACCTCTCGAATCGTCTCCTCTCTCTCGCTCCAACATGCCAGATCGTCCGCATATGCCGATTATGTCCCCTTCAAATTTTCCCAGTCTCTCCCCTCACTTTCCTAATCACCACGTCTAAATATAATATAAACAGCAGTGGAGATAAAACACTCCCTGCTTCACTACTGTTTTCACCTCAAACCATCTATCGTTCTCACACTCAGTTCTAACATTACACAACTGCATTTCTCATACATACTTTCTATTGCCTTCTTTAATCTACCCCTCACTCCATAATTCCTCTCCATAGCTCTCCAAAGCTTTTTCCTTGGCACCGAATCAAATGCTTTTTGCAGGTCGATGAACGCTACAAAGAATCTCTTGCCATTTTCCAAGCATCTTCTCCGAAACAATTCTTAGTGTGGAATAAGAGGTCGCGTCGTTCCTTCCTTCCTCTTCTATCCGCGTACTGTTTACTCCGAGTCTCGGCTTCTACTTCTCTCATCAGCCCTCCTTCCAATATTCTTTATATTCTATATTTTTTCGCCAGATGGTCCATCAGTAAAATGCCTCTATAATTATTACAGCTTCCTGCATCTCCTTTACCTTTATATATCGGTATTTTTATTGCTTTGCCCCACCTTTCCGGCACCGATCTCCCCTCGTCTCGCAACACTTGTTCATTCAAACTGATGATTCTCCCTCTTCAGCTCCTCTCCTCCCTTCACCACCCTCATCCACAGCACTCATCTTCTCCCTGGGGCTTTACCCTTGCTTTTCCTCGCTTTTTTATAGCCTCCATCATATTTCTTCCTACCGTTATCTCTCCGCTTCCTCCTCCTCTTTCCTCCTCCCTCGTCTGATCTGCAGCTTCTTTCTTCTTGTTCTCTGTATTCTACATTTAGCAGATCTTCATAGTATTCGGTCCATCTATCATTTCTTTCTTCCGGTTTCACAAGAATCTCTCCGTTTCTATAGTCTTTTTATATTTCTAAGTTACGGTTTTTGGTTTTTCTAATAGCGTTAAAGATTTAAATATCTTTTCCTTCCCTTCGCCCACATCTCTCGCTATTTCTCCTGCCATTCTCTCCCCGCCTCCATCTTTTTTGCCCTCCTTTTTATTCTCTCTGCCTCATTCCTTGCGTGTACATATTCCTCCCTTGCTGCTGCTGTTCTTCTTTTCAGCCACTTCCTCATTTTCCATGTTTTTTTCTTAATTGCTTTTTTTCATTTCTTCGTTCCACCATGGTGTATGTCTCTTCCTAGTACCTCCTATCCATCTTATACCAAGAGTTTTCTCTGCCACTTCCTTATGACATCCTGCAAGTCTTCGTTTTCTTCTTCCTTCCTTAGGGTTTCCTGCATTTCCCGTTCATAATTTCGTCTCGTTTCTTGTTCTTCTAACTTCTCCACTCTGATCAATGCCCTCTTCTGCTCATTTACTCCTCCCTCCCTTCTTATCTTCATGTCCGCCACCACCAGTCTATGATCCGCATCTAAGGACACTCCCGGGATCACCTTTACA
>JABUQX010020762.1:0-10000 GCA_015478945.1 Trachelipus rathkii
GCACGGTTGTTCGTTTCTACGCATTGCACCCATAAAGAACTAGACGTCCTCCGTAGACATCATGTGCCTACAAAAGCCGAAACGTGTCAATTGAAATAATTAGGTTAAATACAATAGGTATATCCAATAGTATTTAAAAAATATCGATACAGCTAACAAAGGAATTAAATTAAAATACCTAATGCATACCCTTTTAGATTACGTTGATATGTAGCCTAATAAATACGGCAATGTGAATGTGTACAACCAACTAACAGCTATCATATGGAGGTTATGTCATAACCTACAAAAATAGCGTATAAAGTGTAGTGAAACGTATAACTTCAGAGTGGTTTGTTTGGTCAGAACCATACATTTGGAACATGCCACGTGACCAGTATACCAGAGGTGTACATTAAGCAAAACAGGAATGCTCGCAGAATTGCTGCAGAATATGGACAACGTTATCCACATCGACGAACGCCGAGCCACATGGCATTCCATAGAGTTTACAGACGGTTTCAAGGTACAGGGTCGATAGTTCAACCCCCTCATCACATACGGGAGGGGGGTCGTGTCCGTGCATTCGACGTCGAACTGGACGTTCTGCTATACACCCATGAAAATCCAACGTCCTCATTACGCAGGCTAGTTCGGTCTTGGGACGATGAAAACCATACGAAGATTTCTTTGTATGACAAACATGATTCCTATAGGCCACAACATTGTGCATGTTTGCATCGGGAGACAACAACGGCGTCTGATTCCTGCTGTCATTGATTGCCTTCTAATGGATGTACCGGACTTATTGGAAAATATCTTATGGACCGATGAATCTCGCTTTACCAATAACGGTATGTATAACAGGTGGAACTTCAGACATTGGGCGGAAACAAACCCCCATATAACATTCACTAGCCATCACCAGGTCTCATACTCAGTCAACGTTTGGTGTGGTATACTCAATAGTAGGATTATCGGGCCTTACATCTTCGAGGAAATTTACAGGACAGCGTTACTCATTTCCTGGCAGACCGTCCTTGTTTGACCTCCGAGTGATTACCTTTTAAGACACGACGAGAATATATTACTAACATGATGGGTGCCCAGCACTTAATGCAGCTATAGTGACGACCTACCTCGACAGAACCTTTCCGGGAAGATGGATCGGAAGATCTGGTCCATTTCACCCGACTTAACACCACTGGACTAATTTCTGTGGGGGTAACTCAAACATACCGTGTACGCTGGGTTTAATGACCCAGTAACCTCGCCCGATGATCTTCGCCGTCAAATAACCAACGATGTAGGGGAATCAACCCGGCATCACTTGTCATTTGGCATCAATGGACCTGGCGCCAGAAGGGGCTGAGGCCATGTATTCGCCTGGAGGAAGCGTCTTCGAACAACATTTGTAAATACTGTATGTACAAGTTGAAACGACCTGACGTTCTTTTTCCTTTTGGCATGCTGTGGATAAGATTCATAGGTATAAATTTGTTATGATACTATTAACAACGTTATTACATTACAATATTACATGTATCGATATTATGAGCTGACATGAATACCATTGTTTTCTTCAACCTTTTCACATTCACGTTTAAAACTATTGTTGGTATCATTGAACGCGTTTACGAACCTGTACATGTAACTGTATTTATTAACGCAATGAATATGTCTATTGCAGGGCGTCTAGGTGTTTATGGGTACATTGGCATGGGAAACGAAACAAACCGTATAAACAAAATGGCGCAGAGGAAGAGCCACCTATTTTTTATGTGCATTTCACAGAAGCCATAAAAATATATCATCCCATTCGACATTCTCAGGTTTGTGCGCGGTTTTCGTATTGCGCGTGCGCAGACACCAACGTAACATATCCCATCCTCCTTAATAAATTAAATAATCGAACTTATATTTCTACACATTTTCATAGTTAAACATCCCGTACGATGATACACCGCTGTAACATAACTCGTGAGACACCTATATATATATATTATATATATATATCTTAATATATATATATATATATTATATATATAATATAATATATATATATATATAATATATATATATATATATGTACATGTAATATTATTATATTATATATATATATAATATATATTATATATAATTAACTTATATATATTATATATATATATATATATATATATTCCCCAACTCAATAACAGTTTCATTTTTCTTAAATTTCTTTTTAAAATTTTCGGGAAGCTGGTGCGTTGCGATCAAAAGGCCGCACCAGCACGCACCGCACCGCCCGCACCACTAATTTTTTCTCGTGCTCGCACCGCACGCACCGACCAGGTCGCTGAAATTTCGATGCGACCGCACCCGCACCGCACCAAAAGGGAGCCGCACAGACCGCACCGCAACCGCACCCACCCGGTGCGTCGGCAACCCTACCATGAACTCTCTTATCTTATTATTATTTATAGATTTTATACCTCTGATCCATGAGTGCGCACACTCATAAGCTTTCTTATAGTCAATCCAAGTCATGCTTAAGTTCTTCTGTCTTTGCCTGCTGTCTTCTAGGATCATTTTATTTATTAATAATTGATCTTTTGTCCCGTGGCTTCCCTTACTGATCCTTTTAGGTAGGTCTGGTGTATGTGTCGATTTTAGTTGAACGATTTTCATTGCAATTCTCTGTAATAATTGTGTTAATTGTTTGTTTAGTTGGGAAGATAATGGTTGATTTCCCTGGTTTGTGTTTCCCTGTTTTAAGGGATAAGGACTGTTTCCCTTTGGTCATCCATCAGGTATTTCAGACTGATTGTGAGGACGGTGGATGCTAGACATTTATTAAGTTCAATTTTATATTCGATGTTCCTATTTTAAAACCAAGGATATCAATTTCATCAGCATCAGCTAGTTCTAGCTGAATAGTTAGACATATGTCTTTTATGTAAATCATAACTTCTTCCATTCCTTATTGTTGTTTCTATTCTTGAAATGTAATTTATATCCGTTAATTTGAAATTCCAAAAATGCATCAAGTCTGTCTCTTTAAAGTGGTTTATAAACTTTTATATTTTCACCTCTCAATTCTCTATAGAACTTTCCTTTTATCTGTCTGGTACATTTTGTTTTGTCTTTTTTTTTGTTTTTCTTTCTTGTATGAGTTTAATTTTTTTTTTGCTGCTAATTCTAGTTTTCTGCTACTGATTGCGTGTGTTACTCGATTTCTGCCTCTACTTCTTCTTATCATATTTTGTGCCTGTCTGATTTTACTTTCTATTGTTTCCTTCTTGTATTCTTTTATCAGTGATATTTCTTTTCTAAGTCTCGCTATGTCTCTCTCTAATCTAATTTCCCATGGCGGTTTTTTTCCTGCTTTCTTTTCCATTTGATCTATTTTTCTCAAATATTTTCCCTCCCATCAAATCTGTTATTGCTCTTGCTGTTGCATAATATAACCTGTTTACTTCTGAGATATCGCATCTCTCAGGTATTAATCTCGGTAATATCCTGTTTGCTATTCCGGCATATTTATTTATTTTCATCCAATTATCTATTTTATTTATTCCTTTTCTATCTTCATGTAGGTATTAATATTTTCTCTATAGTGGCTAGTTTGCTTATCATCTTTTCTTCCTCCTGCATTCTATCCCCGTTTTCGTTTCTATCATTTTCAGTCATCTCATCTTCATCTTGTCCCTCTGTTTCTTCATAGTGGCTTCCTGTATCTGAATCATTATTACTTTCACTATCTGTTCTGTTCATTATTTCTTTGTTTAGGATTTCAGCAGCCACTGATATTTCTTCTCTTACTATCTCTGTCTCATCCAACTCCTCATCTATTATCTCTTCATTATCTGTCATTTTATTTTGTTCTTCTAAACTTTTCTCTGTATTTTTTCCAGTTTTTATTCTATTCCCTTGATATAGTGTTTCTTTATTTTTCTGTTTAATATGTCCGATCATTTCTGGTGTGATCTGAATTTCATTCTTAATTCTCTCCTTTGCTCTGCATTCTATTTCCTTCAGATCTTCATTTGTAGGTAATGTAGCTTTTCTTTTTTTTGTCGCTCCTTGATTCCTTTCTTTATTAAAGTTGAGGATGGCCTGTTTTTGGGCGATCAGTTTCCTTCTTTCTACCCCCGTATATTTCTTATTAAACTCATATTCCATCACATCATTTGCATTTATTATTTCATTATCCACAACATATTTCCAGAAGTCCGTTTTAACTTCCTCTTCTTATCCACAACATATTTCCAGAAGTCCGTTTTACTTCCTCTTCGGGTATTAACATACCTATGTAATAGCTTTCCATTAAGTATTCGTTCTTTTCCTTTGTCCATTCCCATTGATAATGTATGATAATTAGGTAAGGTTATGATAAATTTTTGTTAAAATATTACTATGTTAAGGTAAAAATAACAATGATATGTTACAGATATGATTAAAAAAAGTGTGAATAGGATACGTTCTGTATGCAATGTTAGTTACTTTACTGTTGTTAAGTATAGAACTTTGTTAATGTTGGCTGTTTATTCGTGCGTAAGGCGTGTTAGGTTTGCCGTTGTACATTATATTCTTAGTTAAGGTTAGGATATGTTAGCTTTATTGATGTCAGTATATAAAGAACTTATTTTTATGTCATGTTTATCCAAAATGATACTCGAAATATGACTTGAATCAATAGATCAATAGGTCAACAGATCATGGGAGGTGGGGTGGGGAAGGGAGTGGAGGGGCTGGTGATTTAACTTACTGATTTGTTGATTTACTGCTTTAAGACCAGTAAACTATTACACTTTACTATGATATTTTATTCAAAGAGTTTATTTTTATGTTATCTTTGGATAAAACTTTGTTATGTTTGCAATTATTCGTTGGGGATTATGATAAGGTAAGTTTATGATGAATTTTTGTTAATATTACTATATTAATGTAAAAAACTTTGTACGATAGCATATATTCGCTGTCAGTATGAAATTAGATAGGGTTATGATGATTTTTTGTTAAATATTACCATGTTAATGTAAAATTGACATTGATATGTTAGAGATATGCTTCAAAAAATGTGAACAGTTACTTTGCACGCTGTGTATTACTACTGTTGTTATGTACGGAACTTTGTTAATGTTAGTAGTTTATTCGGCCGTAAGGTGTGTTAGGTTTGTCGTTGTATATTATATTCTTAGTTCAGGTTATGTTATGTTAGCTTTATTAGTATTAATGTGAAAACTTTGTTACGCTAGCATATATTCGTTGGTTTATTTAATAAAAACAACTTATTTTTATTATGTTTATCCGAAATGATACTCGAAGTGTGACCTGAATCAATAGATCAATAGATCATGGAAGGGTGGGAGGGAGGGGTGGGGAGGGGCTGATGGTTTGATTTACTGATTTACTGATTTATGATCAGTAAACTATTACACTTTACTATGATATTTTATTCAAAGAGCTTATTTTTATATGTTATGTTTGGAAATTATGATAGTTAGGTAAGGTTATGATAAATTTTTGCTAAATATTACTATGTTAATGTAAAAAAACGTTGTTACGTTAGCATATATTCGTTGGTCTGTATGATAATTAGACAAGGTTATGAAAATTTTTTGTTAAATTTACCATGTTAATGTAAAATTAACATTGATATGTTAGAGATATGCTTGACAAAGTGGGAATAAGTTACGTTTTTGTATGCTATGTTAGTTACTTTACTGTTGTTAAGTATGGAACTTTGTTAATGTTAACAGTTTATTCGTGCTTAAGGTGTGTTAGGTTTGTCGTTGTACATTATATTCTTAGTTCAGGTGATGCTATGTTAGCTTTATTAATGTGAAAACTTTGTTACGTTAGCATATATTCGTTGATCAGTATGATAATTAGATAAGGTTATGATAAATTTTTGTTAAATATTACCATGCTAATGTAAAATTAACATTGATATGTTAGAGATATGCTTGACAAAGTGTGAATAGGCTACGTTTTTGTATGCTATGTTAGTTACTTTACTGTTGTTAAGTGTGAAACTTTGTTAATGTTAACAGTTTATTCGCGCTTAAGGTATGTTAGGTTTGTCGTTGTACATTATATTCTTAGTTCAGGTGATGCTATGCTAGCTTTATTAATGTGAAAACTTTGTTTACGTTAGCATATATTCGTTGGTCAGTGTGTAAAGAACTTGATTGCAGTTTACCCTTGGGTATTCCTTTAGTTAAAAAAAAAAATTAAAACTGACGGAGTCGTAAAACGTAACAGGTCATATATATTTTTGAATCATGTCCGTCACCACTTAAATTGATTGTTAGGATCAAATACTCGAAATATATGAAAAAAAAAAAATATCAAAACTGACGGAGTCGTAAAACATAACAGGTATATATATATATATATATATATATATATATATATATATATATATATATATATATATATATATTATATATATATATTATATATTATATATATTATATATATAATATTATATATGTTTTAAACGTTTGAATGATATAAGTTAGCCATGCTTCTAAGTTCTAACCTTTAAGGGTAAAAAAAAAAAAAAAAAAAAAAAAAAAAACTTTTTTCTTGTTCAAAGTCGCGGTTAAAAAGAAAATATCTGTGCGACTTTGCTTAGTCCGACTTTTTCAAAACGTTTGCGACTTTGCGACTTTCGACTCTGAATTCAAAGTGCGACAAAAGTCGCAACTAAGAGTCTCAATGCCCAGCTCTGGTTTTAGCATCCTTTATTTGATATGTAAATGAGAAGTCATTTGGCTTAATTAAAAACATAGGCTATCTCCGAGAATAATATATTTTTAGGGCTCTTTTTTTATGGCAGACCCTAACCCTTGCATTTGTCCAGCATTTCATTTCCATTTTCGTAATGTACACATTAAAATATATATGTGTACTAATTTGCAAGTAAAAACTCCATTTATATATATATATAATATATATATATATATAATATATATATATAATGATATAATATACTATAATTATATATAGATTATAATATTATATATATATATAATATATATATATATATATATATATATATATATATATATATACTATATATATATATATATATATATATATATATATATATACTTTGATAAATTTGGCTAGAATTGTGCTAGCAAAAATACTACTAGATCGTTCCAACTGCTGAAACTTGGTACATTTGTTTATAATAGAACAAGGTGTTAGCCCTGTAAGTTTGGTACTGCTACGACATCTATTTTTTTTATTATACTAATTACAAGTTGATTTATAATTTGGGGATTTCCAAAAATGTATCAGTCATATTTTTTCCGTCACTCAATATTTAGCAGTTTCGATAAAATTGTTGTAACTTCGTTAATAGGGACTTCTTCTTGGGAAATGGGGTATCCATTTATTCCTCAATTCTTATATTTTATTCTGTGAAAGTTTCATGTTATGAATTGACCTAGTTAGGTCCTGTCATCATGTCAAAGTTTACAATAATTCTGAAATCAAAGATTCTTTGTCAATTCCAACTTCGAATTTGGTATCATTTTGGTTAGAAAGTCGCGCTGTCTCTCCTGATACATATAAAGCAATATTGCTAGTAGCTAGTTACTAGTAATATTTATTATCTTATTCTCAATGAAAATAATAAATATCGTGTTTCTAACAAGATAATTGTTTCCATGTTTCGCTAGAATTGTTGGAAAAAATTTTCTGGGAATTTCGCTTTACTTCTTTCTGTATATTCTTTTATGGTTTGAAAACTATTTATTTCGTGTATCTTTTTGTATAAAATTCACAATTTATTTGTGAATAATGAATTATTCATTTATTCATTATTTGTATAATTAGCAACCGCTTTCGCGCCAATTGATTATGGCTATAAAAAATGGAAGCGAGCTCAATCTTCACTTTATTAACATAACAACTGCTATTCAGACCGTATGTCCCCTTAATTAACTTTGTTTTGCCTCCCCCGGTCTGCAATGTTGAGAACATCGATTGCCTTCCAGATCATTTATCAATGCATCTTAAAGTAATAATTAGATTACATTTGGACGGTGTTTACCTCTCAGACGAAAGCCAAATTACCATTTTAGCGTCTGTCTTACGGCAGACTTGATAATCGTAGGGTTGACCAAGTCTTTTTGTTTTTTGCTAGTCAACGGGAATATAAAAAAATTTCTTTCCGATGGTGCTTTAAACTTTATAGTGCGTCTTTAATCAGTTTTCTGGACACCGGATTAGCTTAGGCTACTAACTCCCTCTCTTTTTCAGGAAATTAACTCCCTTTGTTCCCTAATTTCAGATACATAGGATTTAATGCCAGTCTTTTATCTTCGTTATTTAACTAAATTTTTGACGGTGAAATTTCTAAAGGTGATATAAAGCCTCTACGTCTCGGATCTGCCTGTTTGGGCCGATTGGAGATAGTTCGTGGGCACGACTTAAGTCTCATCTTGTATTAAAATTTTTCCATTGGATAGAATTTCGCCATAATTATTCCATTTTTAGTTCCCTACATTTGCTCTTCCATAACTTGCAAATTCAAGATCATTGAACATCTGAGAAACAAAAAGAATAATTTTACTAGAATTTCTGATATTTTTCTCTTTATTAATCGGTAAAAGTTGATAGGTCACCGATATAGTCGTGTTTCCTATATGACTTTAGATTTTTGACTTCCTTTTTATATTCCCATTCTTCACATTTTCTATATGAAATGTATAAAATAAATATTGTCAAACACATTTAGAATTTGCAACATTAATCGATTTTTTTATTTTTTCACCCACTCACACCCACACACACCCACACACACACACACATATATAACGTATAAGGTATATATATATATATAATCTAATATATATAGTATTATTATTATTATATAATTTATTATATATATATATATATATATATATATTATATTATATATATATATATATTATATATATAATATATAATATATATATTTATATTTATATATATATTTAGCGGATGTGCCGAATATTCGGTAAGTATTCGGTATTCGGCCTATTCGGCTAAAATACCGAATATTCGGTATTCGGCTTTTTGCCGAACTATTCGGCCGAATATTGAGCTTTATAAAAATAAATTACGTCAACATAAAGGAAAGTTTATTTCAATTTAAATTGAAAAATTTAGGAAACTTATTTTCCAAAAAAATAAAAATATGCCAAATTTTGTAACCCAATATGGAGAAAATCTTTATCATTTGTCAGAATCCTATAAGGGCTTTGACATTTTCAATATTCTAAAAAATAGAATTCAGTTAGTGATACGGGGATAATGGACCAGACATGGTAGCTGGTATAAGGGAGAAGTGGCTTGCTATCAATTTCATGTTTTTTCACATGTTGCAACTATGCATTCACGATTCAATATTATGGTCAGAAGTCTGTTAAAAGGATAATTTATTTACTTGCAGAAGCATATCCTTTCATTTTCACCATTCAGCAACGGCAGCTTCAAAGCTTAAAACTTTACAGATGCAGCTGAATATCAAACAGCATAAATTAATTTAAGACGTTTCTACACACTGGAACAGAACTTATTAAATATGCTTAAAAGATTGTTTGAACAAAAAGTTTCCCTATCCATATACGCTGCTGAATGCAATCAGAAAATGTTCCCTGATTTTCAGTGGCAAAATTATTCCATTTACTTGAGCCATTTGACAACATCACTAAAAAAGCATTAAACGTGAAGTAAAACGCCCAATTGATCCCTTCCATTTTAGCACTAAAATCTATTTTAAATAAGGCAATTAAAAAGCAAAAGCTTCAGTGGAATAATTACACTCGTTGAAAGAGCTTAAGAAATAAAGTAGAAAAAGAAACATTCTCTGTGTTCCTATGTGATAAATCTTTGTGTGTAGCTACTTTCTTAGATCTGGAATTCAAGCTAATTTTTCAACATGAATCAGATAGATCAGTAAAAAATATCGTGGTTGAGGCATTGAAAGAAATGCATGAAAATTTAGCTCCTGATTCTTCTGCTGACGATGATTCACGTA
>JABUQX010020762.1:15000-20154 GCA_015478945.1 Trachelipus rathkii
AAGCAATGTTTTGTCTTTTCTTCCGTCGAAATATATACTTTTGATTCCAGCTTTTGTGGCTATCTCTTTTTTAAATGATTTTCACGCTTTCTGGTGCTCTCTTCGTATCTTACTTCTGTCAATAACAATTCTCTTTGGTAACTAGGGCAACATCATGCAATGTTGCAGAGGCAATTGCTGCCACGCATCTGTCAGAAATCCCGTATTGGTCTGAGATATTGCAACTGTAGGAAGATGAATTCGCATTTGAACACATTTAAAAGTGGATGGCTCTGACGGTGGAATCTCTGTTTCTGCTTGTGATTCTGCAGCTTTTTCACCATCATCACAGTGTTGGTTACTAGTCTCATATGTTTCACTTAATTCTTCTCAAGTTTCATCGACGATATAATCAGAAACGATAACCCTTGAAGCTTCTTTCATTTTTCTTTCTTCTCTTTTCATTAATTTCTTTGTTTCCCCTTTATCAATCTTCCCAATTACCATTTTTCTCACAGATCTTTGGTCCAGAAGGAATGGCTGTTCTTTCGGAGGTGCCTTATGCGACTTTTCACACAAACATGACGAAAAAACTTTACATTTACAAACTGCAATATCAAAGAGTTGATTTTTTGCTTCATTTCTGAAAACTTTAACTTTCTGTTCATAATTTTTATCACATTTTGCTTTGGGAGTTCTAAAAAGATTAATATATTTATTGTAATGCTTCCTTATTAATTGCACAACACGATTGTGTGACACAATTGGAATTGAAGCGATTTTACAGATTTCTTCAATGATTTGCCCTAATATTTTTGATATTTCAGCAATTGCTGATTCTTGTCCCGATCTTTGAAGCCTTAGGTCATGTCTTATATATAAGTAACACTTTAGAACATCTGCAACAGTTGGTAAATAATTCATTCTTAATTAGGAAGGAGCACCAAAAACGGGGCACTCAACAACACTCCTCGTAATGGGAGTTCTTTGTACGCTCATTTTAAAAGTTACAAATCTGGAAATAAAACATAAATCCTGCATAATGCATAATAAACGTTAGTAAAATTAGTAAAATTAATAAGATAAATAAAATGAAATAAAAAAAACATCAAGAAATAATAACCATTAAACTATAATTTCTTAACACCAGCACAACGCACATTCGCACACTATGGAAAACATTTGTAACTGGGAGGTAAGCTTTTCTTTCAGCTGCGCTTCCCCTTCCAGCCTACATAGCATTTGAAATACGTTGCATGCAGCGCCATCTAGCGTGATTTAAAGATATCAAGCTTAATACAGAGATTCATACTCATCTTAATTTGCACTTAAACATTTAAAGTAAATGAAGGAAACAAAACTCAAATAAACGTAAAACATAACGCTTGTGCGTGGGCTGATGGCTTTTTTGAATCCTAATGATATTTTTGCACAAGAATTATATTATCAAGAGGTAACTTTTTGGGGGTATTACGTTATGAAATTCGTCATTTTATTTCTTCACTAAACCCTAATATATATATATATATATATATATATATATATATATATATATATATATATATATATATATATATATATATATATATATATATATATATATATATATATATATATATAATATATATATATAACTATTATATATATATATATAT
The DNA here is from genome assembly GCA_015478945.1 of Trachelipus rathkii. NCBI lineage: Eukaryota > Metazoa > Arthropoda > Malacostraca > Isopoda > Trachelipodidae > Trachelipus > Trachelipus rathkii. The sequence continues at coordinate 16,635 of JABUQX010020762.1, forward strand.
ATATATATATATTATATATAATATATATATCAGAGCTGGGCGCGGCTATAATTTTTCGAGGTCCGTCATCGGCTATTCGGCTTTGCCATCTAACTAGTGCGTCGTCGGCTATCCGACTGCATTTTTGAAAACCTCAGTGCGGCATTAACTATGCGGCTATTCGGCTATCCTACGGCGATACCGTTAAATTATTACAAAGTAAACTTTTGCGCGATAACGAAAGCATGCCTTTACATTTTAAACCTTTTATAAGATAGTAAAAGATTTATTTAATTTTTTTATTAAATGTTAACTACATAAATAGTTAAATACTCTCATAAATATTGGTTCTCTTCCTCCTCCATGTCCTCCTGGCTAATCACTTCCTGCAGGAGGTCCATATTTCCTTTGAGGAAAAAAAGGTCCTCAACCCTTTCCTCCTTCAAGGACGATCTCTTGGCCCTGAGGATGTCCCCACCCGCGCTGAAGCACCTCTCCACAGCTGCTGAACTAGGAATGGGGGTATTATATTTTATAAATAGATCTATCCATATCTCCCTATGCTGGTTGGGGAAACAGGAACAGCTCGGATCTTCTTGAGAGGGCACCACCTCCATGGACTTTCGTATGACGATTTCCACATCCTGTTGCTGGCTTGCTCTGCGTACCAATACTCTAAGAAAACAATTTACTGAATAGGAGTGCGTCTGAATTGTGGGGTTCTTTTTCTGTTGGCTGGCCAAGCTGACGCTGGCTGTTTCTCAGTGGGTTTGATGGAGTCTCCTATCTTCCGGGTAATCCTGTCCCCGATCTCCTCCACCATGTCAGGTGCAATGCTTCTAGGGCCTTAAGGGTGAAGGAGGGGTGAAGGGCAGTGGCCATAAGGAGATCCCTATTCTGAAAGAGGTGGCCAAACCTCTTTTCATAGCCACTGAGGAGGGCCTGTACTAGTGGCCTTGCATACCCAAGATGAATATTTTCACTCTTCTCCTCAAGGCTGGTCTTCATCAACCAAAGTTGGGGTAGGAGGGTGCCCATGTATGCCCTTTTCTCCCCTGAAGCATATCAAGACACTGCGCCACAGGCTGCATGACCAATGTGTACTCGTTCTTGACCTGAAAGAGTGAAAATTAATATATTGTTAGTTACGTAAGCATAATTGATTATTAATAAAAATACGGGAGCACGAGAGCGAGGTATCTGTATGGAATAGGGCGAATAGATCAAGAGTGAAGGTTGTACAGAGATGGACAATCTGAGGGCGTTCTTGGCAGTTGGAAGATTGGATAAGATGGGAAACGAGTTTTATCATGGAAGCGGTGTCTTGGGGTAAGGAAAGACTTGCCAAATTTTGATGAGATTTTTGTAAGAATGGTTTGGCATGTGGAGAAGGTGGAGAACACCATATTGGTTAAGAAAGTGTATAAGCCGCCATGTGAGAGTGTTTTTGCCTGTCGGAGAACCGGAAAAAAAAGGTGGGATTTTCAGTTAGGATTGTTTACGAATAGCGATATGAGTGTTGGCAAGCAAGAGCGATGGTACAGGTACAGAACAGGGATTAATGGAGGGGGTTTGGGTTTGTGAGGAGATTTATAATTTTAATAAATTTATTAAATTATAAATAAAAATATTAAAAGAGCAATTGCTCCTTTAAAAATACTTTATATTTACCTCGACGTCTACCTCTGTGAGAGGGGAACCTCCCTTGGGCTGCTTGATGAGGATGGTGTTTATGGCATCCATTTGGTTTTCGACCTTTAAAACCTCCAGAAGGACCATCACACTATATCATATAGGGAGTTCCATCTGCAGAAATAAATATAACTTTATATAAAATATCAAAAACTTATAAAATAAACTTGTCTATAATTAATCGGCAACAATTTCTTACGCTAAATTTCCTTTTTTATAGTAAATAACTCTACTTGTCACCACAGGAGTCTTCAGTTTTCTTTTGCGACAATCTTGATCTGGTTGGCCACCACTGGGGCCCTGTTCTGAAGGTTCCACAGGGCCTGAATCTTAGCTATGGTCCTCCTCCACTGTGAGCCCCCTTGCTCCAGCCCTGTATATCACTCACATCTGTTGTCGCCAACAGATTGAGTGTGTGAGCACTGAAACAATAAGATATTTAATTCAAGAAATTCAAAAATTAATTTTTTAACATCTTTAAATGACAAAATCTTATTTGTTTTAATATATATTACTTAATAATATTATTAATATATTTAAGTAGCATTTAGCACTAGTTTTCGCGAATTATAAGTACCTGCAGCGGGTGTTGCGGCGGCGACTTGGTTGTCCACCCTCAGCCTCAGGAGCTTCCTGGAATCCACAATCTCGCAAGTCAGGAATGAATCAGGGTCCATAAGAAGGTTCTCCTGGTCCTGTTGGCACTCACCAAAGCGTTGCCAGGCTGCCCACGTAGTTGGTGCATTGTCCGTAGTGGTTGGCCTTCACCTTACCAGTGGAGCTAAACTCATGATGAATCTCTGTGATTAGTTTCCCCAGTAACTGGTGAGTTTGCCTTTCCTAAAGACAATAATTTTATTGTTTTAATCTGTAAATTAAATAATATTTACACCTCATATGTTCTTATGGTTATGACTAAGGTATAAAATGACAAAATTTAACTTTTTAATTTTCTTACCTTCACCTCCCTGCCGCCAAAGTTGCATGGCACCTTTTGAGGTTGACCCTGTCAATCCAGTGGACTGTCATTCCCAAGAAGGACCTATTGTGGCGGTCCAACTGTCGCTGTAGTGCCACCCAACTTCTGGTGGAAAGAGTTGTTTCTCAGTCGATCTTCCCCTTTTGCATCAGCTTTTCAATATCCCTGCTCAAAGTCCTCCTTGAGGTGGGATGAAACTCGGGATTAATGAGGTAAATCATCTCCTTCGTGTAAGGATCATCAGCTAAATCAGTGGCATCATTGAATGCACATAACACCTAATGATGAAAAAGTATTAAGTTAATAAATCAATATATTTTAAATTTTTAACATAAAATATTTTTAAAAACGTTAAGACGCTAAGTCGCTCATATACTATTTAAAAAAAAAATTTTTTTTTTTTTTTTTTTTGAGTTCAAATTAAAAATACCTATATTATGTTCATGTTTTCTCACCTGGTGTAACCCTGTCTTGCTCTCTGCTGGCTGAACTTTGACCTGAAGCTCTCATCCAGAGACATCTGACGCTTGCGAGACTCACTCTCCCTGAACTGGAGCGACCGCGCTTGCTAAGCCCTTCAATGGCTGCAGAGAGGTGAGGGAGAAGGTCATTGTGCATCTGGTATATAAAATAATACAAACTTTAATTACAAATTTTTTAATTTTCCTTTGATAACATTTGTATAAAGTATCAAGACTTTATACAAGAGTGTTTAAATCTTGATAACTAATTAACTAGCAACACCAGTTAGTTGTTGTGATCTTATCTAAATTAATTAATTAATAATTATTTAAACTTACATGCTTGTAATGCTGCTTGAGGTGGGACCTTGTCTGGGTGCTGTAGGAAAGCCCCTTCTTCCCTTTGCAG